>PVJC01050855.1:0-11675 GCA_004026665.1 Murina feae | reverse complement strand
ATTCTACAACTAGAAAGAGACTCAGAGGAGGTGCGGAAATAAAGTGCAGAGGTATGGAGGCGCCCATGAAGGGGCTCGCAAAAATGGCTGGCAGCATTTCGTACTGGAGGGAGGCACAAGCTACCAATGGCTCTGAACTCCAGTTCCAGGCGAATTTCTGGGGACTCAGAACCATTCGGGGGAGGAGCTGGACTGTCTGGCACCGTCAGGCACTGGGAGGAACTCCAGAGCAGCTTGAGGCCCGGTGCCTCTTAGGGAAGGGCTGAGAAGTGTCCATAGCTGGTTGCTCCACCCTGTAGACTCCCCGAGACCCCACCCCACCCAAGCTGCACAAGAGGCTTTTGCATATAAAAAGCTGGGAAACTTCAGGCAGAAGCTAAAATAGCACCTCCTTGGAGTTCCAAGAGACTGCATACCCAGTGGTCAGAGCGGGACCACCCAGTCTACAACTCCTCAGATTCATAAGGTACACACTCAGGGGGCAGACTCAGTGGGCACCAAAGCCCCATTGAAGCAACTCTGGCCCCATAAGGGTGTCTCCAGCATAGAAGTTCTCCCACCATAAACACAGCTGATTAAAGCTACTCTGTCAATGCAGGGAAGCAGCCAAAATGCAGAGACAAAGAAACAGGTCACAAATGACAGAAATGGAGGAAAGCAAACTACTGGATATAGAGTTCAAAACCATGGTTATAAGTGTTTTCAAGAATATTCTAGAGGCTGCTGGTAAATTTAGTGAGACCCTCGAGGATATGAAAAAGGACCACTTAGAAATTAAGCGTACACCCACTGAAATAAAGAATAATATACAGAGATCCAACAGCAGACTAGAGGATTGCAAGAATCAAGTCAAAGATATGAAATATGAAGAAGCAAAAACCACCCAGCCGGAAAAGCCAAAAGAAAAAAGAATCCAAAAATATGAAGATAGTGTAAGGAGTCTCTGGGACAACTTCAAGCATACCAACATCAGAATTATAGGAGTGCCAGGAGAAGAGAGAGAGCAAGAGATTGAAAACCTATTTGAAGAAATAATGACAGAAAACTTCCCCTATCTGGTGAAAGAAATGGACTTGCAAGTCCAGGAAGCACAGAGAATCCCAAACAAAAGGAACCCAAGGAGGACCACACCAAGACACATTATAATTAAAATGCCAAGGGCAAAAGACAAGGAGAGAATCTTAAAAGCAGCAAGAGAAAAGCAGTCAGTTACCTACAAGGGGCCACCCATACAACTGTCAGCTGATTCCTCAACAGAAACTATCCAGGCCAGGAGGGAGTGGCAAGAAATATTCAAAATGATGAACAGTAAGAACCTACAACCAAGATTACTTTACCCAGCAAAGCTATCATTCAGAATTGAAGGTCAGATAAAGAGCTTCACAGACAAGAAAAAGCTAAAAGAGTTCATCACCACCCAATCAGTATTATATGAAATGCTGAAAGGTATCCTTTGAGAAGAGGAAAAAGAAAAAGTAAAGATAAAAATTATGAACAACAAATACATATCTATCAACAAGTAAACCTAAAAATCAAGTGAATAAAAAAAATCTGATGAACAGAAAAAAAAAGAGAAAAATACAGCCAACATTAAATAAAAGTAATAATTACAGGATTTCAGATGGGCTTTTAAATTTCTTTTTCTTTAGTATACCCAATGGAAAATAAGTCCAAAAGTATCTTAAGCAATTTATTAAAAATATATCATTATAATAGTATAAAAGTAAATAGTTGAAGAAACCAGTGAAGTGATAAAAAACATGGAGAGGATAAAATCAGAATAAGATTAAAAATAAATGCTTGTCAAGGTACTTATATGATGCTTTAGGCTGTATACTGTGATATAATGGGAAAATTCCCAGTACCTTTCCTAGTGGATAAGGCCACCAGATTTAAAAATCAGATAAATCTGGATTTGAATCCTAATACTGCCATTTCTGGACCATGTGTCCTGTCTGAGCTTCAGTATCCTGACCTATAATATGGAGACACTATTTACTCCAAGGGATGGTTGGGATGATTAAATTTAAATGATACACTGATAGCACCTACCATGATGCCTGACAGAATAAGAACTCAATAATTTGTAGCTGTAATTAAATATATACAATCATGAATTGAATTCATTCTCTTATAGATTCATGGTAATTAATGGCATTTAGACAAATAGCAATTCATCAAAAACTTACGCTAGAGACCAGTTATATAGCTCCCTGTTGACCTGGCTTCCTCTGAGGCTAAAGTTTAACATACCTGAAAAAACTAATGGATTGCATTTTTTTCAATTTTATTTTTTCCATCACCATTTATCCCCTTTATGCACTCTTCCACCTCCACACTTCCCCAACACCCTCATCCCCACAATCACCACACTGTTGACCATGTCCTAGAGTTCTCTCTTTTTTGTTCAATCTCTTCACCCCTGGATTGCATATTTTTAAAGCAATTTCCATGATAAAGAACTGGCTAACAGAGGATTCAAAGACCTGGAGGTTTTCAAAAGGCCCCTGTAAACACACACACACACACACACACACACACACACACACACGTGCGTGCGCACACACACACACACACACACACACAAAGGCCCCTGTACTCTGCCAACCAAATAAGGATGAAGCCTCCCAAAATATGGCTACATGTTCCTGTGGGGAAAATGCTTTTGATAGACAAGTTCATCACACAACTTAATTCTACTTCAGCATGTAGATACATAGATAATTTAGATCCCAAGTTACTATGTCTTAGCTGCAAATGTTAACATGGGAAAATTTTAAGGTTGATGATCCCAATGGCCAGCTAGTGTAGCCATGGTGAGCGGGGTGTGGGGAGGAGTTAATGAAATGCTCATGGGGCATCTATGATAAGCAATTTTATTCCTTGACGAATCTTTCAAGATAAATTAGTTGCAAAATGGACCTGCAGAACAATATGATAGAATTGGTGTCAGTTATCTGCCAAGGTGATAATGGACAATTTTAGCATAGTTCATTTACCAGGACCAATTGTCTATAAAGGCCAATCATAATATAGAATTCTTATCTGTTGCCTGTGATAGGGGTGAATGCATCTAAATTATCCAAAACTGACTGCAAGTCATTAACGTGCAATCTGAAAGGAACTAAGGCTAGAATTAGAGTTGCAAGACTTACAATAGCCAAGTAAATTGTAATATATATTCTATCAGGAACCATTCTATAGTGAGCATGTAAAAAGATATAGAGCACCAAATTATGTGGAAATTATTTTCTTAGCTACATCAGTCTATTTCTCCATTGAAATGACCACTAGGATGCAGGTTATTGGTGGTGCTAAAGGGAAAAGAAGTAAGATATTATAAAGTGAAAATTAGGAGAATTTAGAGCTTTTTCGGATTAGAGGGCATGGGAGAAAGAAAGAAAAGAAATGTGACTTTTATCGCGAGAAATGTTCACCACTAGAAGAATGACATTACCCTTAACAAAAATGAGGAAAGCAAGAATGATTTATAAGGGCTGAAGATGAATTCCACAATCAAATTGAAAAACCTAACAGGTAGCAGGAAAAGAGGCAAGTAGGTAAGATGGAGTTTGGAGGTCAGAAGGATAGGTAAGGAAGTTTTCATATTGGGTTCCTTCTTCACCCATGAGTTTTTGTGTTTTCTGTTTTGTTTTGTTCTTTTCTTATTGATACTATTACAGATATCCCCCTTTCCCCTCACTTTACCCATGTTTTGTTATGAAAATTTTTAAATATAAATCAGTGCACACCTGTATATCCAACCATCAATATTCTACCATTTACTATATTACATTCCTAACCCTCTATTATCTCTATTCATTCATTATTCCACTTGAATACTTAAGCATACTTATCACTAACTTGAGTTCAATATTTATACATTTTAATGTAAAATATATGCAATGAAATCGTAAGTGTACATTCCCTGTTTTGAAAAATGCATACAGCTGTGTAACCAAACTCCTATCAACATATAGACTATTACTATGATTTCTGCCACCCCAGAAAATTTCCTCATGTCCTTTGCTAGTCAACCCCTGCTCCTACCCCTCCAGAGGCAGCCATTCTTCTGATTTTTCTCCCCAACACAATTTAGTTTTGCTTATTCCAGAATTTCATATGAAAAATAGAGGCCTGGTACATGAAATTTGTGCACAGTGTGGGGGGGTGTCCCTCAGTCCAGCCTGTGCTCTCTTGCAATCTGGGGCCCCTTGGGTAGGGGGCCCCCAGATCAATTGCCCTGCAAGGGAGGTCCTGCCCACCCCTCACAGCACTGCTAGCCTCCCTCTGTGGGGCAATCGATCACCACGTATAGGGTGGCCTGAGCCTCCCTCTGTGGGACGATTGTGGGGCCCCCAGACCAATTGCATCACACCTGCCTTGGCTGGCCTGGCACCAGTGTGTGTCATCGGTGGTCATCCAGATGGTCGTTCTGCTGTTCAATCATTTGGTCGATTTGCACACTAGGCTTTTATTATTATAGACTAGAGGTCTGGTGCACAAAAATTTGTGCACTTGGGGGCGGGGGGGGGTTCAGCCTGGCCTCAGGAGATGTCCACCTGCTGGCTTAGCCTGCTCCCCGGAGGATCAGGCCTAAGCTGGCAGTCAGACATCCCTCTGGCAGCCCGGGGGCCCTTGGGAGATGTTCACTTGCCAGCAGGGAGCAGGCCTAAGCTGTAGTTGGACATCCTTAGCACTGCTGAGAAGGCAGGAGAGGCTCCTCCACCGCTGTACTGGCAGCTGTCAGTCTGGCTTGTGGCTGAGCAGAGATCCCCCTGTGTGAGTACACTGACAACCAGAGGCAGCTCCTTCATTAAGTGTCTGCCCCCTGGTGGTCAGTGTGTGTTACAGTAACCAGTCATTCCCAGTGGTTCTGCTGTTAGGGTCAATTTGCATATTATCCTTTTATTATATAGGATAAAGGCCTGGTGCATGGGTGAGGGCTGGCTGGTTTGCCCTGAAGGGTGTCCCAGATCAGGGTGGGGGTCCCACTCGGGTGTCTGACTAGCCTGGATGAGGGGCTGAGAGCCGTTTTCAGACTGCCACATCCCCTTCAGGGAGGGTGGTTCTGCTCGGGTACCTGGCCAGCCTGGGTGAGTGGCTGATGGCTGTTTGCAGGCTGGCCACAGCCCCTTTAGGGAGGAGGGTCCTGCTGGGGTACCTGGCCAGTCTGGGTGAGTGGCTGATGGCTGTTTGCAGCAAGGCTGGCTGGAAGCAGGTATCTGGAGTGTATTTATCTTCTATAATTGAAACTTTGTTGCCTTAAGCGGAGGCCACAGCTGGACAAGGCAGGCAGGAACTCCATAGCCGGGGCAAGCCTCCTGCTTGTTCCAGCTCTGTGGCTGCCAGCTGCAATCTTGGCTGGGTTAATTTGCATATAGTCGCTCTGATTGGTTGGTGGGCATGGCAATTGGATGGTGGGAGTGGCTTAGGTGTAGCAGAGCAACACTAATTTGCATATTACTTTTATTAGATTAGATAATCTGCATAGGGTCACTCAAAAGATTACAGAAATGCAAGCTTTTAAATTTGATTTGAACTAATTTTAATAGGTTTTCTTTTTTAAGTTATAAAGATAATGCATGTTCTCAGGGTAGTGGTGGGGGGAACAACAGAGAAGAATATATACACACACAAAAAGAAAAATCACTTATTTCACCATAATGTTTTATTTACAAAATTTGTGCCATACTTCACACAGCTGTGCAACAACCATCACCACTAGATTTCAGAACTTTTTTATTATCCTACAAAGAAGCCCCACATCCATTAGCAGTGACTCCCTATTCCATTTTCCTCCCAGTTCCTAGCAACCACTAATTTACTTTTCATCTCTACAGACTTGTCTTTTCTAGACATTTCATATAAATGGAATCATACAGGATATGACTTTTTGTGTCTGGCTTCTTTCACTTAGCATAATGTTTTCAAGGTTCATCCCTATTGAAGAAGTATGTATCAATATTTCATTGCTTTTTACGGCTGAATGATATTCTAATGTGTAGATATATCACATTCTGTCTGTTATTCATCAGTTGATGTGCATTGTTTCCATTTTTGGAATGAATAATGCTTTGAATATTTATGTACAAGTGTTTGTGTGAATGTCTTTTTATTTTGCTTGAATATATACCTAGGTGTGAAATAGATGGTTCATGTGGAACCACTGTGTTTAAATTTTTGAAGAACTGTCAAACTCTTTTCCAAAGTAGCTGAACCATTTTATATTCTTACTAGAGGCCTGGTGCATGAAAATTCATGCACTGGAGGGGGGTGTCCCTCAGCCCGGCCTGTCCCCTCTCACAGTCTGGGAGCCCTCAGGGGCAGGAGGCAACCTGGTGATCAGGGGAAGGCAACGTGCCCATCACACCTCTGCTGTTGCCACTGCTGGCAGCGCAAGCCTCGGCCAGCCCTGGTTACCTGTGCTTCAGGCAGCCATGGGCAGCTGGGCAGCCGCTGTCCAAGGCTTGCCTGCGCCTTGGGCCAGCCCTGGATGGCTTGGGGGCTGAGGGTGGGTCTGGCTGCACTGTGCACCTGCTGTCCCTCTTCCCCCTACCTGGGCTGAAAGGACTATGGGACTCCAGCAGGCCTGAGAGGACTGCCATCTTGTGCCTATGGGTGGGTGCTACCATCTTTGTGATGGAGTGACAGTTAATTTGCATATTATCTCTTTATTAGATAGGATGAGCAATGTATGAGGGTTCCAATTTCTCCACATCCTTGTCTATCTTTCTTATTATAGCCACCTTAGTGAGTTTGAAGTGGTATCTCATTTTGGTCTTGATTTGCATTCTTCTATTGACTAATACTATCTTTTCATGTGCTTACTGGATAATTATATATACACTAGAGACCCAGTGCACAAAACTCGTGCAGTTGGGGATAGGGGGTCCCTCAATCTGGCCTGCACCCTCTCGCAGTCTAGGAGCCCTTGAATAATGTCCGACTGCCGGCTTAGCCCGGGGGCCAGTGCACTGACCACCAGGGGGCAGCTCCTGTGTTGAGTGTCTTCCCTCTGGTAGTCAGTGCATGTCATAGCAACCGGTCCTTCCGCCATTTGGTCAATTTGCATGTTAGCCTTTTATTATATAGGATACTAGAGGCCCAGTGCATGGATTCATATACCTGTGGGGTCCCTCAGCCTGGCCTGTGGTGATGAGGCTGAAATCGGCTCTCTGACATCCCCTGAGGGCTTCTGGATTGTGAGAGGGTGGTACTTGAGTGACGCTGCCCGGAATTGGGCTCCCTCCTTCCTGGTTCCTGGTGCATCACCCAAGAACTGCAGCTGCCAAGTCACCGCAGCTCAGCAGCTCCTGCATTAAGCATCTGCTCCTTGGTGGTCAGTGTGTGTCATAGCTACTGGTCAGAGCATCTGCCCCCTAGTGGTCATTGTGCATCATAGCTACCAGCCAGACAGTTGGATGGTCGCTTAGGCTTTTATATATAGAGAGATTTTTGGAGAAATGTCTATAAAATCTTTTGCTTATTTTTAAATTGGATTGACTTTTTATTGTTGAGTTGAAGGGGTCGTAAAAGTACTAGTATATTTTGGATACAAGTCCCTTATGAGGTATATGATTTGCAAATGGTTTCTTCCATTCTATGTGTTGCTTTTCAGTTTCTTGATGGGTTTTTTTTTTGGGGGGGGGAGTTATTTATTTTTATTGTTCAGATTATTATAGTTGTTTCTCTTTTTCCCCCCATAGCTCCCCTCCTTCCAGTTCCCACCCCACCTTCTGTCTTTGCCCCCCCCACTGTCCTCATCCATAGGTGTACGATTATTGTCCATTCTCTTCATGAACCCCCAACACCCTTAACCCCAGAAAATTGTCAGTCCACTCCCTTTCTATGCCTCTGATTCTATTCTATTCACCAGTTTATTCTGTTCATCAGATTTTTTATTCACTTGATTTTTAGATTCACTTGTTGATAGATATGTATTTGTTGTTCATAATTTTTACTTTCATTTTTCTTCTTCCTCTCCTCAAAGGATACCTTTCAGCATTTCATATGATACTGGTTGGGTGGTGATGAACTCTTTTAGCTTTTTCTTGTCTGTGAAGCTCTTTATCCTACCTTCAATTCTGAATGATAGCTTTGATGGGTAAAGTAATTTTGGCTGTAGGTTCTTGCTATTCATCACTTTGAATATTTCTTGCCACTCCCTTCTGGCCTGCAAAGTTTCTGTTGAGAAATCAGCTGACAGTCGTATGGGTGACCCCTTGTAGGTAACTAAATGCTTTTCTCTTGCAGCTTTTAAGATTCTTTCCTTGTCTTTTGCTCTTGGCATTTTAATTATGATGTGTCTTGGTGTGGTCCTCCTTGGGTTCCTTTTGTTTGGGATTCTCTGCACTTCCTGAACTTGGAAGACTATTTCTTTCACCAGGTGGGGGAAGTTTTCTGTCATTATTTCTTCAAATAGGTTTTCAATATCTTGCTCTTTCTCTTCTTCTGGCACCCCTATAATTCTGATGTTGATACACTTGAAGTTGTCCCAGAGACTCCTTACACTATCTTCATACTTTTTGATTCTTTTCTTCTTTTCTTTTCTTTTTTCTTTTGGCTTTTCCGGCTGGGTGGTTTTTGCTTCTTCATATTTCATATCTTTGACTTGATTCTTGCAATCCTCTCATCTGCTATTGGATCTCTGTATATTATTCTTTATTTCAGTCAGTGTATGCTTAATTTCTAGCTGGTTCTTTTTCATATGCTTGAGGGTCTCACTAAATTTATCGGCAGTCTCTAGAAAATTCTTGAAAAACCTAATAACCGTGGTTTTGAACTCTATATCCTGTCGTTTTCTTTCCTCCATTTCTGTCATTTGTGACCTATTTCTTTGTCTCCACATTTTGGCTGTTTCCCTTTCTGAGTTAGGTGATCACTGAGAGGAATTAACCTCTAAGCCACTTGGTTATGAGAGTCAGCTGTGTCTACAGTGGGAGAACTTCTGTGCTGAAGACACTCTTATGGGGCAAGAGTTGTTTCAGTGGGGCTTTTGTGCTCACTGTGTCTGCCCCGAGTGTGTTCTTTGTGGATCAAGTTTTATTTAGGATGTCCCACTCTGGCTACTGGATGAGGCTGGCTCTTGTATCTTTAAGGAGGTGATTTAGCCTTTGCCTTAGGCTACTCATTCTTTTATATACAAAAGCCTCTGGCAGCTTGGGAGGGGCGGGGCCTCAGGGAGTTTGCAGGGCAGGGCAGAGCAAATAGCTATGGCCGCTTCTCAGCCCTACGCTAAGAGACACTGGGTCTCTGTGTCCTGAGGTAATTGCTGCAAGCAATGCTGAGAGAAACCCTCTTTGGATTTCCTCCCAGTGCCAGTCAGTCCCTCTTCTCCGGGTGTGCGTGCATCTGGGTCCTCAGAAACTCTCCTGGAACTTGAGTTCAGAGCTGCCAGGAGCTTGTGGCTCTCTCCAGTTTGAAAAAGAACTGCGTCCTCCGGTGCCAGCCCTCTCCCTGAGCCCCGAGCCCCTTGCGCGCGCCTCCGTACCTCTGTACTTTGCTTCCACCACTCCTCTGAATCTCAGACTCTTTCTAGTTGTAGAATTTTCACTCAGCCAGCTTTCCTGTGGGTGTGAGTGGTGTCAGTGTTTTCTTTTCGTGGTTATTCTGAAATAGTTGTTCACAGCTGCATTTACGGTGTTTACCTTAGGCCGCCATCTTGCTGTCTCTCTTGGTGGTTTTTTTAGTAACATTTTTTATTTTGGTGAAGTCTAATTTAGCTATTTTTGCTTTTGTGGCTTTTGCCTTTGGTGTTATATGTCAATGTATCTGTAATATATTTTAGTAAATGGTATGAAGAAGAGATTTTTTTTTATTGTCTAAAGTGTTACATGTCTCCTTTTTCCCCAAATGACCCCCTCACCACCACCACCAAGAAGATCTTTTAAAAAGAAATTTAACTCTGTACTTGTTTACACCATTATTATAGTCAAACATGTATGTAGAGCTAGGTCTAATTTGGGCTCATTGTCAAAACTTTGTTAATTTTTCTTAAGGTGGTCCCCAAAGTAGCCTGAGTGTAGAATTCAAAAGAAATAGTGATTCCTACAATTTTGCATCTGCCCACCTTTGTTAACAAGGTAGTTGCACTCTAAGACATTTATTAAATGCTGATTGGATTGGATTGGATTGGATTGGATTGGATTGGATTGGATTGGATTGGAAAGCAGTTTTAGGGAGACACATAAACAATCACAGAATAGCCAATACTGTGATCCAGCACTGTTCGTAATGTTTCCATTTCTGCTTGAGTCATCTCTGCTCTTGCCAAAACTGCTCTTTCAACACATTTTCAATACAATCATAGTAATCATTAGTGTTGTTTGTCAAATATTTCCAGTTCTCTACTCTTTCAGACCCTCCTATGGTTAGGTACAATCCTGTGCCTAATTCCAGCCAATGCATTAGGAGTGGAATATTGTGTCTGGGCGAGAGTTTGCTGGGTAGGCACTTTCCAGCTGGCTGCTCCATCAGCCTGGTCCCTAAGTGACTAAGGTTAACAGAACTCCTTTCTCAACTGATTGGATGAGTAACATGAGCAGAAATAAAACTTTAAAAAACTTTTGTTGTTTTAAATTTTAGTAGAAAGTTAATGAAGTATAACAGCCTATCCTAACCAATCTACCAGTCAGTCCTCTTAATTCACTGGTTTGCTTTCTTGAATGGGAGATAAAGGGACGGTCTGAGGTAGTGCATAAAGAAATGGCCTAAAGTGATTTTACCTTTATATCTTCATTCACTCGTCTCGCATGTGTAACAACTACAATCACATTTTAGTGTAAGCCCACCATTTGTAAATAAAAGCTGAGTGTTCCAGAAGTACTCCAGTGTTCAAAAAGTAAAAGCCCTGGAAAATGAGCAACTCCATAGAAAGTAAAAGAAACATATATGTAGCTACACTGAATAGGTAATAACTTACAGATTAAAAAAAAAAATACCAGTTTTCAATACAAGGCAAAACCTTCAACACAGCCCAGAAAGACTACTGTAAAAAAATGTGAAATTCATTCACCAAAATTGATACATAGTTACCATTTTCAATATACTCCATGGCCTTCTTATGCTTCTATTTAGTGGGCGTTTACAAAACTCTTGACATTCATGTTGTGCCAATTCTCCGAACACACTGAACACCAAGGCCTTAGCAAAATGTAAATTGGCATAAACTATGAGTTAACATAAAGAAAGTGCATCTATATATGATTTGATAAATTGATCACTGGGCAAGGCTGTCTTGACCTAGAGCTTTGACAATACTGGAGCTTTTATAATCATAACCCAGGTAAAATAAAGAGAAAGGAATAGCGTTATGTATCCAAGAGTTTCAATACAGATTATTTATTTCTGCTGAATGATGATTAGTGGTAATTTTAGCATTTCTACAGGAAGCAATCTGGCCAACAGCTTCGGAGGAAATGTGTCTCTTTGGCTCTGCTGGAGCATGAAACTTCCTGATATAAAGCACTTCCACTAGGAAAGGATTCTACATTTTGAGGCTGAATGAATTGTCAGTATGAAATAATTACTAGCAAAGAAGCTGGGACCACTATAAAATCAATTTTGGAATTATTCTGAAACTAGCTTACCAGCTAAATTGTACTGCCACCATTATAGGCAGGCAACTTAAACAGCTATTGGAAATAACAGTTTTATTTTTATCATGCGTTTTT
>PVJC01050854.1:0-11670 GCA_004026665.1 Murina feae | reverse complement strand
GGATACCTTTCAGCATTTCATATAATACTGGTTGGGTGGTGATGAACTCTTTTAGCTTTTTCTTGTCTGTGAAGCTCTTTATCTGACCTTCAATTCTGAATGATAGCTTTGCTGGGTAAAGTAATTTTGGTTGTAGGTTCTTGCTGTTCATCACTTTGAATATTTCTTGCCACTCCCTTCTGGCCTGCAAAGTTTCTGTAGAGAAATCAGCTGACAGTCGTATGGGTGCCCCTTGTAGGTAACTAACTGCTTTTCTCTTGCAGCTTTTAAGATTCTCTCCTTGTCTTTTGCTCTTGGCATTTTAATAATGATGTGTCTTGGTGTGGTCCTCCTTGGGTTCCTTTTGTTTGGAGTTCTCTGTGCTTCCTGGACTTATAAGTCTATTTCTTTCACCAGGTGGGGGAAGTTTTCTGTCATTATTTCTTCAAATATGTTTTCAATATCTTGCTCTTTCTCTTCTTCTGGCACCCCTATAATTCTGATGTTGGTACGCTTGAAGTTGTCCCAGAGACTCCTTACACTATCTTCATATTTTTTTCTTTTTTTTTCTTTTGGCTTTTTCTGGCTGGGTGGGTTTTGCTTCTTCATATTTCATATCTTTGACTTGATTCTTGCGATCCTCTCATCTGCTGTTGGATCTCTGTATATTATTCTTTATTTCAGTCAGTATATGCTTAATTTCAAGCTGGTTCTTTTTCATATCCTCGAGTTTCTCACTAAATTTATCAGCAGTCTCTAGAAACTTCTTGAAAAACCTAATAACTGTGGTTTTGAACTCTAAATCCAGTCATTTGTGTTCCTCCATTTCTGTCATTTGTGACCTGTTTCTTAGTCTCCGCATTTTGGCTTTCTGTGCTAGGTGTCCTATATATGGCCCAGTGATTCAGCCTCCCCAATCACCTGGGGTAGACACTCTTGTTGTACGTCTTTGAAGGCTGAGTGCACAGTCCTGTTGTAGTTATCACTGGGAGGTATCACTGGGGGGAAATGACCTGCAGGCCTTTCTCCTTGTTGTTTGGAGTTTGGATCTATTGGAGTTCTGTCTCAGCTGCATACCCTTAAGTTATGCTGCAGGCAGGCAGGCGGACAGCTTGGGCGGGGTTGTAGGTGGGTTGGGCGGGGTCTCAGAATCACCGGGGGTGGAGTGACTCACAATGGCTTTCCCTCTGCTGATGCTGCAGTTTCTACCGGGTTTGGTGTCTCCAAGCCCTGGGGTCTGCGCACGATTCTCAGTCCCCGAATCTCTGCGTCAGTGATCACTGTGAACAGCACTGCTAGAATGCCACTGGTCTTCTGCCGCCCCATTGCCCTACAGCCAGCGACGCATTCAGTGCGACCTGGGAGTTTATAATCTCCTTCCAAGCCATGGACCCGAGCGCCGCTGCCGCTCCCTTTCACCCGCACTGCTGCGCCGCTGCTTCTGTTCCGCGTGTCCGTACCTCTCAGTTTTGGCACCGGGAACTTCTATTCAGTCTCAAAGCACTCCTTTTCTTGCCTTCTAGTTGTAAAGCTTCCCCTCCCTTGGTTCTGGAGGATGGCTGTTTATCCGTATAGTTGTATTTCTATAATGTAGGTGTGGAGGCTGCGCATTTAGGTATATACCTCATGCCGCCATCTTGGTTCTCCCCCAGCATTTTAAATTTCAATACCCTCACTGACTGAGACAACTGTTGTCCCCGCACTGGGCAGTGGTCAGAGATTCTCCACGTCCAGGCCTCCTTCCTTCTCTGCAGTTGCCTTTCTCTCTTCAGGACTGCACTGCATATCACGTTCTTCTTTGTTCCCAACCGCCCTGATGAACCTCCCTTTGACCCAGCTGACTATTCAGCCCCAATACCAACTGGAGGACAGGGAATTCTGGCCTGTAAACAAGCCTCTAAATTGTAGCACTGTCCTCCAATTAAGTTTGTTTTGCTAATACTTATAGTCCATTACCAAGCAAGGGATTTAGGGAAAACTTAGAGTGTATGTTGCCACCATTTCAAATGACTTAAAGGGAACTTTCCTCACAGTCATGGCAAATGGCCTGTCTCTCATAAGGCAGAGCAGCCTGCTTTCCCATCCACCCGCTTCCACAGAGCAGTTGCCTGTTTAACTCTTTCTTTGCTACAAGACTGCAGACACTTGTTTGCAAAACTGCAAAAACCTACCGTATTTTCCGGCGTATAAGACAACTTTTTAACCCAGGAAAATCTTCTCAAAAGTCTGGGGTCGTCTTATACGACAGGTGTCAACTTATAGGGTGGGTGCTGAAACGTTTGAGCTGAACTGGAAAATCTGTGGTCGCCGCATACGGTGGGGGGAGCACAAAAACGGCCATACTCCATTCATTTCAAATCAAATCTGATGTTTTTTAAATTTTTATTTGGTGTGCGTTGGAAGAGGGGTAGTCTTACATGGCGAATATATCCCAAACTCTATATTTTAACTGGAAAAGTTGGGGATCGTCTTATACGCCCAGTCATCTTATACGCCAGAAACAACGGCACTTAACAGTCCTGCCACTATCGGGATCAGAGCTCATTATCAACCAAACCTGAAAATATTATCTCTAAGGAAAGTAGTAAGTAAAGGCCTATTAGAGGAATTATTCAGGTCTGTTAGGGCCCAGCACTTTGGGGATACATTTTATCCAATAGTCTCAGGCATTAGAAAAAAGTTCGACAAAACTAGCCTTAGGACCCAGACCCCCACTGAGCAATTAGTAGAAATAACTGGCAGTGTTTTTTAACAACTGAGATTGGGCAGGAAAAGAGCAAGAAAGGCATCGCATAGAAACAAATGGCTCAGTGTTTAGCCATATGCCACTGTATAAGGGCCTCCTCTGCCACAAGTTCAGCCACGTGGGGACTGGATGGTCCCCAGGACCAGAACCTGTTAGGGTTGCTGAAGGAGGACTGCACAAGGCCAATAATAATGAGGGATTTATATGATCATCCAAAAACCAGATGGGCTGAGCCCCAAAATGGCGCCAGCACTCAGAGACAGGGAGTCAGAGATTTTAAAGGGCTCTAGGCAGACTTTTTCTGGGTGGAGAATTCTCTGGGTGGTCTGGATCCTAGGAAAGTCTGGAGGGGAGAGATAATGGTCTTATCAAGTGGAAGGTGGTCTAAGCAAGAGGGAATGTCCATTGTGAAGTGGTCTAAAGGTCAGTTCCCACACAAAGGCCAATGCTCCAGTAGGCCCCCAGTTAGAGCATCACCACTGAAGGGATGGTGCCAAGGGAGGCCCTCAAAGTGACAGGTAAGACAAATTTTTTGTAGACCTGGGGGCTGCTTACTCTCTCACCAAGGCCTCTTTCTTCCAAAACCTGCTCGATCACTGGGGAATGGGCATCATCAATGGTACGCTTTCACTCTACCCCTCAACCGCAGCCCGAGAATCTCACTTGTGGTCCTGCCTTTCAGAAGCTACAGGAAGGAATATGGCCCCTCCCCCTCTAAGGAAAGAATGTGGTGCTTTTGACTCCAAGTGGCTGGAGGCTGCAGTCTTGAGAAAGAAGCTTCAGGGTCTGCTCTCCCCCCTCCCCCCACCCCACCCCACCTTTTCTCCAGGCTCCTAAAAAGTTGTCAAGGCCATGCTACTCCTGTTACAAAATTTATCAGGGAAATGGCTTGGATAATAATTGGCTTTAAAACCTCATAGAGTTGTTAAGACAATAAATGTAACTGAAACAAAGGGTTTTTAATAAAGCTTTTCAGTAGTGATTATATATGACTATACATAGTTTTCCAAAGTCTTTGGTAACTTAAAAAACATTGAGATCCTCACATTGGGGCATTTCTGAATTGTTTCCAGTACTCTATGCATACTTCCAATAAGCTATGTGCAGTGTTTAAAAATATTACATATTATTATTCTTTAAATATTAAAATTCTACATCAAATCTAAGAATATAAACTTTACGTGATTTTATAATAATTATTATTCACCAAGTGATTATTATGTTGGAATGTTATATCTTACAGAAAAAAACAAGGTTACTTGTCAATTGTTTTATACTCAAGTCTATAACCATGTCATTTTAAATTTGTCATTTATTCTAGATATAAGGAAGCTTATTTGTTTCCCTAGAACAATTTGGCAAATTATCCTATCTAATAAAAGGGTAATATGCAAATTAGGCATCACTCCATCACAAAGATGGCTTCCCCCATAGCCACAAGATGGTGGCACCCAGGCAGGATCACCCTGCCACTGAAGTGGTCAGACCTGTGGCAATCAGAGGGGGGTAGGGGTCCCCCTCCCAGACCAGAGGCCTTCGCCAGAGGCCTCAGGCATGGGCAAGGGCAGAACCGGTGATTGGAGGGGGCAGGGGCAGAGCTGGTGATCAGAGGGGTATGAGGATGCCCTACCCAGGCATAAGGCCTGGGCCAGAGGCCTCAGGCCTGAGCAGGGGCAAGGCTGGAGATCGCAGGGGCCTGGGCTCCACAGAGCCAGTGATCTGAGGGGCAGGGGCAGAACCTGCAATCACAGGGTTCTGGGCACCGGTGGAGCTGACAAAGCAGGGGTCTGGGGGTCCCCTGCCCAGGCCTGCAGCCTTGGCCAGAGGCTGAAGGCCTGGGCAGGGGTAGAGCTGGGATTGGAGAGATAGGGGTGGAGCCGGTGATCGGAGTGAACTACAGAGGAAACACCTTTTCTTACTGTTCATTGACTAAGCTCCCTGTATGCCACTGGTGATATTCTTAGTAAGTTGGGTAATAAGAATCCAAAAAGGCGATCTAAGATTTTTCCACCACACTCCCGGAGGAAAAAAAAATGAAGGTCCACTGCTGGAGGGCTAAGAAATGTCATATCCTGCCCTAGTCAATTTGGCTCAGTGCATAATGCCTTGGCCTGATGATTGCAGGGTCTGGGTTCAATTCTGACCAAGGGCATGTGCTTAGGTTGCAGGCTCCTCCCTGGCCGTGGCCCAGGTCAGGGCATATGCAGGAGGCAACCAATCAAAGTGTTCCTCTCACTTTGATGTTTCTCTCTGTTTTTCTCTTCTCTTCCGCATTCTCTAAAAAATCAATGGAAACATATCCTCAGGTGAGGAAGAAAGAAAGAAAGAAAGAAAGAAAGAAAGAAAGAAAGAAAGAAAGAAAGAAAGAAAGAAAGAAAGAAAGAAAGGTCATATCCTATGAAAGACACATCTTGAAAATGCCTAAAGAAAGTTGTCATTTTTTCATGGTAAAGGGACTGGAGTCCGTGTTGATGAAAACACCTTGGTGGCTGCAGTGACTGGCAGTGGCTGCAGCAGTGGGGTGATGGAGCTAGTGGCTTCCCCTGATTAGCCTGGTTGCCTCCCACAAAGGGAGGCCAGACTGCGGCTTAGGCCTGCTCCCTAAAGGGAGCAGGGAGTGGGCCTAATCCATCAGTAGGACACCCCTTGAAGGCTCCCAATATGTGAGAGGGGGCAGGCTGGGCTGAGGAAACTGCCCCCCCCAGTGCATGAATTTCATGCACTGGGCCTTAGTACCTTCATAAGCAATATGAAAATGTTTATATGAAAGTATTTATGCAAACATAAATACAATAAGGATCTATTCTCTTTATAAAATCAGGTTCCCATTACGGTTTTATTACTTAAGAAAGACTGCCTGGAATGCCATATCTGAGAGAGACATATCGGGACACTGGATGTCACTGAAAGCATTAAGGAATAAAAGATTAACTTAAAGCCAATAAAATCACCTTGGAGAAATGACCTGATGCCTTGCTTGTCCACTTGGTTCACTGCAATCTTTCCAGGGAAGGAGCAAATGTTGCTTTCCTGAGAGATGGCAGAAAGAACCTCAAGACATTTTGGGGACCTCAGGAACTTGAGGAATCCACCCAGACCCTTACAGCAAAACCAGATGGCAACTGTGTGGCTTGGCTTCAGTGCCCTGAAGGGTTGACTGAAGCTCTATCTGAATATTCCTTGTAAGTAAAATTGCAGCACAGTGAATCTGAAAAAGTCTATATAACAAATTATTATTCTTATTGTGTTTATACAAACAATCAAGTTAAATTAAAACAATACAGTCTCTTTGAGAAAAATGAGGACACTTTTAGGGAGAGAAATTCTGTTGCAATAACAACACAATGCCAAATTATAGATATTAATCCAATACAATTAACTGCATTCGAAGTTTTGTTCTAAGACTGTATCTATATGTGCTATACAGACCTCAGCACCAAATAACATCACCAGAGCTATTCTACCTACAGGCAATCTATCAAATTGTCATGACTTGCTTTCTTTCCAGAAAAAGTTTTCATTTAGAAATATCAACTGGTTTATAATTTGCTATGTAAAGAATTTTTGTGAGTTTATTTGAGTCAAACTGTTGACATATGCTGGGAAGCAGAACCTCAACAAATTGAGATAATGTCGGGTTACATTTATATTTATACATTGCAATCAAAGGAGGGACATAGGTGGGTTACATGAAATTCATTGGTGATAGATTAAGGAGGTGGGATAAAGCAAAGAGGGGTGGGGGCTGGGATTGGATAAAAAGTAAAATGATGGACACATACTTAGGTGGGTACAGGAACAATTAACATGATAATGAAGGAAGTTGTGGTATCTGTCCTGGCACCCAGCACGTTTGGTTGTGTCCCAAATGGGCTCCAGAAAAAGGGAAGTTACAAGTTACCCACACATTTCAAGGGTATATTATCACAGATGCAAAAAGACAGATAGGCTCGGTTAAAGTAAAGGTTGACCTTGTCAGTAAAGATACTGGCCTAGGATGTAACTGCCCACCATAACTGCTTTTAGTTAAAGTTTAATTTCAGACCATCCTTTGTGGTGACTTTAGGTCTCTGAGTTTGCAAGACCGCCATGCAGGCCTCCCCTGAGTTTGTCAATTCAGCATGTGGCCCCTTTCATCCACAGCTATATTGGTTAACCCTTGTGTTATTCTTTCTATTTTCATAGGGTATATGACTACAACCTTATTAAATACTTCAATACTGGTTTACCTGGAATTAAATCTATTTCTTATAAGTCCTCACAGGAAGCTCAACCTGAGACCTACTATTGTGAGCCCATTGAGGACCTCAAGCTTCTGATCAAGAAACAAAAACTTCTAAGAGATAAATAATGTAATAACTAAACATTGACATAATTGTGCTCCACTCCTTACAACACAGATACCCTCCTGCCACAGCGCTAGCTTTCAGGACTGTCCACTACAGACCTCTCTCCCTGGGTGACTTTCATTTAGACTCTCAGACTCTCAGACCCCTTAACAGCATGGAAGTTACTATAGAAGTTGGACCTTCTCCCATGCTCCCAGTTCCGAGTCCATAATTATGATCAATACTAGAGGCCCAGTGCATGAAAATACATGCACTGGAAGGGGGCGTCCCTCAACCTGGCTTGCCCCCTCTCATAGTCTGGGAGCCCTCAGGGGCAGGAGGTGACCCAGTGATCAAGAGGAAGTGATGCCCCATCACACCTCTGCTGCTGCCACTGCCAGCAAAGCAAGCCTCAGCTGACCTTGGTTACCTGAGCCTTGGGCAGCATTGGGCAGCTTGGCAGCCACTCTTTGAGGCTTGCCTGCACCTTGGGCCAGCCCTGGGCGGCTGTGGGGACTCTGAGGGGACTGGGGGACTCCAGAGGCAGGCACCCTGGGAGGGCTGAGGGGACTGGGTGCTGCCATCTTGTGGCTGTGGATGCTGCCATCTTTGAGAGTAGGGCAATCAATCAGTATATTCCCTCCTTATTGGCTGTGGGAGCTGCCATCTTTGTGACAGTGTGAGGGTCAATTAGCATATTCCCTCTTTATTAGATAGAATGGTTAAAACAAAGAGGGAGGAATGTTAGGGGGAACTACCCTTCCTCTCTCTTGCTTGGACATGTTTTCTGAAATATATATTGTTGTAAGACTTTTCCCATAGCTAGGAGTAGATGGCTGGTGCCTGCAGAAGCAAGATAAGATGAATTCCCTTGCTTGACTAACCTCTGTACTCTCCACCCTTGTCTCCCTTGACCAAGTCATGCCCTCCCCTCTGCCTGACCAACTTGTGCACCTACATCCTGACCCTATATTGCATACTTCTACCCTATATAAGAGAACCTAACCACCCCCTTGGTGCTGACACTGACACACTGGTCTCAGCTCACTGTGAGATGATGTAATAAAATTTCTTAAACTCTCACAACGTCTCTTGGCTTGGCTCCTTTAGTTGTGGACAAAACGTCTACCAGTCTCTTGAGCTGAATAGAGGAGGTAAAAGGGTTTGGTGGGCTTCTGATGTTCTGGAACCACACCTTTGGCCCTGTAAAGACTGCATTTGTAAAACAAGGACATTAATTTTTAAAATTTATCTATTTTTTTAAGTACCTCAACAATTGGGTTGCTACCCAAATGTTGGCAAAGAACTGACAGAACCATTCACCCATTTTTATAATGTTTCTATCCACCTGGGAATGTTTTTGTAGTTTATAGACAGCACATAGCTTAGGGTTACCTCTGAGAGCCATGAAGGTTTGAATATATGGAACCTCTGTCCATTTCCCATGGGAATGGTAAAACAGGTCTAACTGCAGCATCAGCTAAATAATTTCTTTTGCCTCCATGGTGGCAGCTTTAAAATGTCCTGAAATTGTGATGGTTGCCAATTGTTTTAATTTATGTATGACATCTAATAATTCTGCCATCTATTTTCCACTCATTCTGAGGTACCTTAAAAAATTAGGAAGCCTCACTGCTTTCACAACATTCTAAAGTTGTGAGCTACACCAAAGGCATAGCTACTATCAGTGCAAATATTGGCTATTTAATCTTTGACAATTGACAAGCCTGAATTAGAATAATTAGGCTTGTTGGGCAGACTTTATTCAGGTAAGTAAGAACCTTCAATTATGTCCACCAAGAAAGTTATTGTATACTAGTTCAGTAACATTCCTGCTTATCCTTTAAAGATCCATTTGTAACTGAAAAACCAATGGTTGGCTGCCTGTCACTACTTGAGCCAATTAAGCAGAGACAGGTTGAATCATATGAGTGTTTACTCCAATAATGCCAGCCATACAGGAGAGCAGCAGGTCTGTGTTTTCTGTAATCACAACAGAACTATAACGGTTAATAGAACATGATTAATGTTTCTTATAATTATAGTGTTATAGAAGATGGGAGAAAAACCAAGCGATGCTTAGAGCAATGGAGTTACACAGCTTTATCGTGCCAGCAGACTCAGGGGAAGTTGCCTCTCAAATTCTGAGCAAAACAATATGGTGGAAGCCCTTCTTTTATCCCCTTTTAGTGTCTTTGTTCCCCAAATATGGATTATACTTCTGGAACTTTTGTGGGTTTTGCCAAAAACCACAGATGTTGGGGGTCTTGTGACCATACCTAAGGGCCTGGGCTAGCACCAGGCTGATAACCCCCCTCTGGGGGCTGTGCCATGGTTTATGGTCTCTGTGAAATGTGAGCATCTAGGTAACAGGTCTTGCAAGACCAGTTTGAGGAGAAAGGGGCAATGACTTAATTATAGGTTATCAAGAATGTACACTGGGCTTGCTAGCACAGATTCAGATTGCTATCCCCCCCCCCGCCCCCGCCCCCCTCCCCCCAGATAGCAGGGTTACATTGGAATTAGCCTTTTAGCCTTCTCAATAGCTAATCCCCAACATATATTTCTGCCCCTAACACATCTGTAAACCAATTAAGTCAGCATTACTAAGGCATTTTCTATAAACCATTCCTAGGAATAAGAATGTGGTCAATAAGCAAAATGTAATTGTGGAGGTCTTTATCCTGCAAAGAAAGTAGCAAAGTGGCAGGGTTGAGACTTATATTGAACTTAAGTGAAATTAATTGCAGAAAGCGAGAGCCAATCAGCTGACAGAAGAGTTGAATGTGTGGAGAATTCAGTGGAGGTTTAATAGAATGAGGAACATACACTAAAGAGAGACCATAGCCATCTTTTGTTTATTTGTTTGCATAACATGTCTGTAGCAGAAATGGCTGTTATGCAGAGAGGGGCCCTTTTGGCTGGTTAGTCTAGTTGCTGATTAACAACCTATAGTGTAAAATCTTTATTTTTTAGTTAAAATTTCTATAATTAATGTGACTGAGAGTGGAAGCTTTAGATAATTCTTTAGAGATTTTATAGTTTGTTTCTCTTTTTATTTCCACTAAATTGGATCAAGATGACTTTAATAAGACATCTCGAGGGTGGGCCATTAATGAAACATTTGGAACCCACTTGTGACAGTATTCAGTCCAGAAGAGAAATCCTCTAAGCTGCTTCCTTGTTGTTTTTGTTAGAGGAAAAGATAGGACTCCTCTGAGCCTTTCGCGGCTAATTAGTAGCCAATCTTCAATATTAGAAGCAACGTATTTTACTGGGTAAACAATACCAGAGCTTGTTCTTTGGTATCCATGTGCCTATACAGCTAGCTGTTGTAAGAGGTATATTGTGTCCTTTTGGGAATCTACTAATTTTCTAGACTACAGCATAAAACCAAATCACCCTCATGTGGAAGTAGAGTGGAATATCTAGAAAATTTAACATAATTTTAATAAGCTTCTAGTATCTAAGACAATAGGTGAGACTCTTCATATATATATATCCCTGGGCATCACTGGCCAAGTATAAACTTTAATCTTCTAGGTGAGAGCAGAAGTGTCGACTGTGTCTTTCTATTGAGTGCTGAAAAAGGCACCACGTAATCTATTACTGGAAAATATTGGCTGTCATGGTAATGGTTGGTAATACCATAAGGTATGTGAATTTTGAACCATAGGGGATAACTAGCTTATTTATAGCTCTGAGATTTTGTACAAATTTCCCTTTTATCACTCGGTTTCTTTATTGGAAGGATAGGAGGATTACAGTGTCTCAGACAAGGAGTTATAAGTTCCCCTTTTTCATGGGAATTTTAATTTCTCCCAAATGATTAATAAGAAGGGGAAATGCCTTCTTGTAGTCCTCAGAGCAGCCTGAGGCTTATTTCTGATTTTTTTTCCCCTAAATCATTTTTCAGTTTCTTATAATCCTTAAAGTGGATAGACTTCTCTACAGTTTTCTTAAGAACCTCATTTAGTAATTCTATTGCTTTTGTTCGCAGAAACCTCTAGGTATATTAATTGGAATAGGTTAGAATAACCAGGATTACACGTTCTAACAGTTAAATTTCTTTGTGAACCCATCAGATTCCCAGATAAAATAGGGGACAGTTGCTTGTTCTTCTCTAGCTGAGACCAACTTTTCTCCAAAGGGAGCTGTTAGAATTCCTTTATGTCAGTAGGCAGTGATAGTGGAGGAGATTGAAGGAGAAGGAAGAAAGGAGGGAAAAAGCAAGTCTGAACAAGGAAGCTCTTAGAGCAAAGAATACAGTGGAGGAGGCATAGAAGAAGGAAGAATGAGGTGTAAGCATTTATGAGTTTCAGAAGAGTTCAGAGACAGTCTCTAGAATTTCTTAATTATTTCTTTTTAAAGAAAATTTATCTGTGCTTTTCTTGGGAACTTCTAATTTCCAAATCAAGACACATTTCTCATTCATTCATTCAGTTTAATTTTAAAGCCCCCATTTTTTTCCTAATTTTTGCATGAAAAAATTAATTTAGGCACCCAAAGACAACTGCATTTTGACCTTTTATTTTATATTTTAAATATATTTTTTATTGATTTGAGAAAGGGAGAGGGAGAGATAGAAACATTAATGATGAGAGAGAATCATTGATT
>PVJC01050853.1:0-11671 GCA_004026665.1 Murina feae | reverse complement strand
CAGTTAGGGGCGATCAGGCAGGCAGGCAGGTGAGCAGTTAGGAGCCAGTGGTCCCAGATTGTGAGAGGGATCCCGAACTGGAGAGGGTCCAGGCTAGGCTGAAGGGACTGACCCAGCCCCCCCCCGTTGCACAAATTTCGTGCACTGAGCCTCTAGTTATTACATAGAAAGCAAGGGCTAACCCTAAGCAACATGAGTTGGGGAAAGAAGCCTTGCACTGCCTATATCTAGCATCTCCCATCCAGTCTGTAGACCCAATGATGAACACAAAGCCTACCATACTAGAGCTGCTCACTAAACATTTACTAGGGTCAACTGTTAAGAATATTTTTTGTACTGTATGGTCATTGGCTTGTCCCTACCAGAGGACTGAAAGCTAATCTTATATTTATTACTCTTAATTTTCACTGACAAGAGATTTAGCAGATTCCTATCACTAAACACTGTAACAACATATTACCTAAATGGAGGCCTCACCAATTCAACCTGGGGGAAGTGGGCTGGAAGAGTTGTGTAGATCATTTTAATTGGCTATCTGTTCAGCTACTATGTCTGATATTAAGAAAAGGACATATCAGTGATAGAACTTTCATTATCTCACCTGGAAAGCTTATTTAGAAAATTGTTCTTTATTCACTGATAATAACATTGACATAACAGTGAAAATTTATTCAGATTCCAAATGAAATTTGCCTGACTTTAAAGACAGAAACCACAAAAAATCTTTCATTCCCTAAAATGCATTTACTGAACCACGTACTTAGAGCCTAAAAGACAATTTAGTAACTCCTAAGAAGTGGTCAATTTAGTCACTACCTCACTGGTAGGAAAAGAGCCAACATAAAACAGGCACCACCAGAAAAATCACAGGTGCTGGCTGCCGGAAGTGGGATGCTCGAGTCTGAGGTGAGCTGGCTCAGCCTGAACACAGTGGTCCTTTCACTCCCTGAAAACAAGGGAAGCCAACGGAAAACACCAGCCAAGCCTCAGTCAAAGACTATACAGAAGCACGCCGACCAGAGCTTCCAGTCTCCAAGGACAGGCCTCCTCTTCTTCACAGATATAAGAATGGATTTTTACAAACATTTTAAAGTAAAAATTAAATGTGAATTTATTCAACTTCTGCTAGATTCAGTTAATACTATTTACTTGTTTTCCCACAATTTTTTTTTGTTTCCCCCCCCCCAGACTTTGCTTTTCTAGATTGCCACTTTAATTCACACTGAGTATTTTCTATAAATTCCTATTACAATGGAATTTTAAGGATCTAGCTTGATCATTAAAAATATGTTTCAAAGTACTATGCACAACTACAATATATATACACATATATATTATACACACAAACACATATATACATATGTTAATTGTAATAAGTAAGGTTTTGAAGAGCTATTAGATGATTACAAACATATAAGCCCCTACTCCTACAAATGTTAAATACTTAAATATCCTATATAATAATAGGATAATATGCAAATTGACCCTAACAGCAGAACCACTGGGAATGCCTGATCACTATGACACATACTGACCACCAGGGGGCAGATGCTCAATGCAGGAGCGGCCCCTGGTGGTCAGTGCACTCCCACAGGGGGAGCTCTGCTCAGCCACAAGCCAGGCTGAAGCTACCAGTACAGCAGTAGTGGTGGAAGCCTCTCCTGCCTCCTCAGCAGTGCTAAGGATGTCCGACTACAGCTTAGGCCTGCTCCCCTCTGGCAAGTGGACATCCTCCGAGGGCTCTCGGGCTGCCAGAAGGATGTCTGACTGCCAGCTTAGGCCCTATCACCTGGGGAGCAGGCGTAAGCCAGCAGGTGGACATCCTCTGAGGGGTCCCAGACTTCGAGAAGGTATAGGCCGGGCTGAGGTACCCCCTCCCCCGAGTGCACAAATTTTTGTGCACCGGGCCTCTAGTTTTTATTATAAACATTTAAATATTTACATATATATTGATATATTTCAATTATGTTTCTGAGTACACGAAGGTTCAGAATTATCATAGATTCCTGGTAAAGTACGTTTATAAGCACACATTTGTCCTGCATAGTACTTTTCTCCTTGTACTGAATTTTGTTGATATGAGTATTTTCAGTCCAGTTTTATTTTTATTCCACCTGCAGGTATTCCTCTCTCCTTCTTTATGGTAATCTTTTAGTGTCAGAACATCTTGAATAAATTGCAAGTGGAGTAGTAATTGGTTACCCATGACCACCCTCTAGTGGTTACACATAGCATATTAAAATAAACATTTTTCTATGAATGCCAGAAATGAATCAGATTCTCTACTAAAACAAACAAAACAACAACCATCTTTAGCACACTTTTAGCACTATCATAATTATAAAATTAGCTCCAAAAATAACTCTAAAAATGAACTGCTAAAATAATTTTCCCAAGGCATCACAATATAGAGAGATATTTCACTTATTAGATTACATGTCATCTTCTAGTCATCTAAGTTGGCTACATAAGAGATGGCCAAAAGAGACAATTACATTAGATTTTAAAAGCTAGCAATAAATAGTAGGCAAATGTATCATGCCCCAAAATGGCAAATGGCATGAGATACAGTTTTAATTTACAGTGACAAGCCAACTTGTCCCTCCACAATTTCAGAGATAAACTGAGGATCTGTTTGCTGCCTTCTGTCATAAGCGAGTATGTTGTTTCTCTTTAAAGTTTAGAAACCAATAGATTCCACTTGGTAAGACTCCATTTCCTAAGGCTCCATCTGTAGTAGATCAAGAGGAATTCCCACAAGAATTAGAAAAGGTATGTGGGGTGAGAGATGGCTAATTTATTTTTAAAGAGAATTTACAAGGCTTTTTGGAGACCAAGTTGATTCTAAGACCAAGGCAGAGAAAACATAACATGAGCTGGAGCATCTCAGGCTGCCGAGAGGACTTGCTCAAAAAGAGGATGGGGCATGTCAAAAGTGTTCTGGAACCAACCAGAAGGAGCTCCCAAAGGCCAAAGTTGGAACAATTTGAACAACAAAATAAACAATAGCACTGAATTATAACACAGAATGGAATGTTTAAATCAGACTACCCATGAGTACCTACTGATATGAGTATCTGAATAAATAAATGGGGGAAAAGGAACAGCTTCTCTTTACAGAAGAATCCCAATGAATACATATAGGAGGACAGGGAAAAGAAAATAGCCATTAGGTCACCATATTAATAACAGTTGCAGGCAAGGTCCTCCAAGGGATGCCAAATTAGCAAGAAGGGCATTTATGCAGTCTAAAAGTATCCCCCCAAGACATTTTAAGGAGAGGATAGTAACTCTACAGTGGAGAAACCCAGCAGATGCCACCCTTAACCAAATGATCAAGTAATTAGTTATGTTGATGTCATATGCCCCTGATGTTGATGCCATCAGAAGTAACGTCACTCCTGTGGTCTTCTTGCCAAAAATACATAAGCTCAATCAAATCTTGAGAAAAGAGTAAATAAACCCAAAGTGACAGCCAGTCAACCAAAACAAACAAACAAGACAAAAACCACCTGACCAGTACCCTTCAAAAGTATCCAGGTCATGAAAGACTAAGAAACCATCACAGATGGGAAGAGATTAAGGAGACACAACAACTAAACGCAATGCACAACTCTCGAGTGAATCCTGGAGCGATGAAAGGACATTAGTGAGCCAGCTGGTGAAATCTAAATCTCTGGTTAACAGTATTGCACTGCTGGGAATCCACTGATTTTGATAACAGTGTAATAGTTATGTAAGATTGTTAATATTAGGGAAAACTGGGTGAAGTGTACATAGAACTCTTGGTACTATTTTTGCAACTTTTCTGTAGATCAATTTTTTAAAAAATAAAAGGTTTATGTGCCAGGCAGTGCACTAGGCATAACACAGATTATCTTATTTGATTCTCCTAACAACCCTTCGAAATTGATGTCCTTATCCCCATATTACAGGCTGAAAAATTGAGACTTGAAATGATGAAGTAGAATATTGTGTCAGGGCTGAAATCTTCTTTATGACTTGCTCAAAGTTCATATTCTTTCTACCCTGTTATGATAAACACAGGCACAAGCATTTCTCATCCAGTAAACACAGGTCATCTCTTCTAGATTAAAATTTTAAAGTGGCAATAATTCTAAAAATAGCTCCTGCTATTAGAACTTAGAGATAATTTTCAATTTGCTTAAAATATGTAGTTTAAGGGAGGGAAACAAAAGGCTTTCCAGCATAATAATAAAGGACAAATTACTATACATTTCAGTAAAGGCATTTTAATTTACCGTAACATCTACAAGTCTTGCAGAACTCTACAAAATAGAACACACTGCTATACGCTCCCAACATAAAGCATAAGAAAGGCTGATTTGTTACAAAGGCTGTCCAACAGGCATAGGTGTTTTCTTATATAATTCACAGATACCTAGCACAGAAACTTAAGTGAATTTTCAAATTTATTTTAGTGCTGTTTTTTCTCATAACATTATACCACTTACCTACATAACCAATATATAAATATTATTTAATACAAAGAAAAAGCATATCAACTCCAGGGAAATATCTGAGAAATAATAAAATATTCATGACAGAAGAGAAATACTTCCCCCTTTTTCTTTTTATTGATACGTTACTCACAGGCATCAGAATTAAAGTCTCAAAACAAAGTGGCTGCTTTCTTGTAACCAAATGTAATTAAATTGAATTATTGATGGGCTGTGTTCCCAGCAGTGCAGGAAGAAGGCTCTACCGAGGGAAGGCTATGCAAACTTATTGTATAGCTTCAGGATATCTGTTTGCTTCTCAACTTGAATGTGCTATCTCATTAAGAAACTAAATTCACTTTGCCATGCCACTTTTTTGAATTAAAAATATATATAAGGGACATGCTAAGAGAAAAGGATGACAAGATAAACCAGAAAAATGCTTTTTTTTAAAGCACATATTTTTAAATGTTAGAAGATACTTTAAGTAGCATAACAAATCTTTTATACATCCATTTACAGGAATGTAATTTAAAAAATCAATCTATCAGTGATATATTATAATGAACATGGTCTAAAGAATAACTGCGGAGAGTAATCTGTTACGGAGCAAAGACTGATGAGATAGTTTGAGACATTTCGAAACAAAGTTTTTAGAGTTTTGTTCAAAACAAAATGTTGAAGCCTGTAATACCTTTGTCAAGGAAAACAAAACCAAATAAAAACACACATAGCATGCTGCAGACTGACAAACCTCACAGGGAAGAAGGGGGAGGGCAGGAAAAGATTAACCAAAGGACTCATATGCATTAATGCACAACCCAGGGACTCAGACAAAAGTGTGGTGAAGGCCTGGGGAGAGGGTGGGAGCAGGGTGGTAGGTGGAAAAAGGGGGATATCTGTAATACTTTCAACAATAAAGATATTTAAAAAAAAACACGTAGTTTACATTAAACTATGAATACAAAAATTGTTATTATGTTTCCACTGTAATAACCTGGTTATTATTGAATGGGAAAGGAGGAAAGGGAACTAGATACAACTATGCCATTTATACAGCTTTAGTGCCCAGGATGGGTGTGGCCATTGCAATAGCTGGAAACCGGAATATTTAGACTTCTAAGCAAAGAAGTAAACTCTCCCTCTCTTCTCTCTGGATATCCCAGCTCCCCTGTGGCTGGGGGTTACACATCCCTGCGCCCACATGGCACACAGTCATGTTGGGCTCTGCACATGGACTAATGGACTTTAATTAGCTTGAATGCTGAACTACACACCTGGCTGCAACATGGAATGGAAGCTCTGGACACTGGCCTTGTTTCTAGCTTTGCTGAAACCCCAGCTGACCCTTTTCCAGGACTGGCTTAAAGGGCAGGGGACTTTAGAACCAGAGAAATGTAACTCCACACCAATTAAATCTACCACCTACCTCTCATCCTCCCGTGGGGCTTCTGAAATTTCTTATTTCAGCAATGCTTCAAGAACCCCACTCTCACAAATAACGGAGGAATTCCACTCGTATATTCCTCCAGCAGCAATTCCCTATGTCTTTTATACAACTCGTGAATTTTCAAACCACTTGGTAATTATTTCATTTACTTTCACCGCATTGTTGAAGCATGAATAAACAGTTAACTTATTATGGACACCTGAGTAACAGAGTTCCTCAACAGCAAATCTGAAACTCCAATCTAGCTCTGTTGATTCCCTATCCAGAGCTTATTCACTGAATCATAACACGTCTTGGCTAGTTACCATGTGTAGTGAAGGATACAGAATAGCTTGTCGCAATGTATTAGAAAGAGCAAATACATCGCAGGTGTGTGTAGCAGTCTACCAGGCTCCATTTCCATGTCTGGGTGCCTTTTTAAATTCAATAGATAAAAATCACCATTTGGTATCTTAGAAATTACCACCTTGTTTATTGGCTCTATTATCTTGACACACACAGAGAGAGAGGGAGACCTTGGGCTAGCTCATACACTCAAGATCCTCCAACCTGTGATTCCTATCTACAAAGCAGGTAAGATATAAGTGCACTGTTTATTCATCAGGAGCGTGGTCTCATGCCTATTTGGAACTCAAGTGGACACAGAGAGAAGGCAGTGGATAGATGTGGAGTCTAGAGTGAGAGAGGAGTGTGCCTGGACAACCGCCGGAATGCAACCCCCAGGAAGACAGGAATTGTCTATTTTGCTAACTGCTGCGCCTTTAGCTTCTACAACAAAGCCTGGCACCTACTAGTGGCTCTGAAAGCATTAAGTGGGACCAGATGCAATTGCCATGACATTAGCCATTTTTTATCTACATAAATGGCAATTCCTTGTGGTTTCATCTAATACTTATCAAATGAATAGGAAACTATAATTGTTCATTTCACAGTCTCTCCTCTGGGCCTGAGCTAGCAAAATGGCTCTTTCTAGAAAAAGAGCAGAGCAGAGTGAGTGGAGGAGCGGTGGTTGGTCCTGCTCCTTTTCAGAGCGAGGAGCTAGGGTCTCATGCTCCAGTTTCTGCGCAGTGATGACAGGCATTGAATAAACATCCATGGTGGTGGTGACTGGGAGGACTTTTCCCTGACACTGCCTATAAGTAATTATTAGGAAACTAAGGATAGCCTCTTGTAAAGTATAGAAGCAGTTGGCTTTAAATGCTTTTGCAATACCGTTCTCAGCACCACAAGCACCATTTTATAGCTAAAATAACTGAGGAACGTTGGATTATTTATCCTTGGCCACAGCAGAAGAGTAGAGAAAACAATTAAAGTCTCCAGTTCATCACAACATGTCTTTGTCACCAACTATAAAGAAATATCACATATGTGCATTCATAAATATGTTCTTATGGCAATTAACTACATTAGGCACTTTGCCCCTTCATTTAGCTTTTTTCTATGCTATGTCACATTTAGAAACTTTTTTAAAAAAATCAGTTGCTTGTTATTTTATTGAGATAGTTACTAGATAATTATGTGAAGCACCTCTCCACCTAACACACACACACACACACACACACACACACACACTCTGCGTCAAATTACCATTCTGCTACAAACAAACTCTGGAGTATCTATCTTTTCTAGTTTTCATGTCATACATTAAGCATTTACTATAAAGTATCATCTTCTGTTCTGTTTCTCAAAGAAAAGCTGTTCCTGAAATAAGAACTCTGGGTATACACTAATTTGAACTTAGTGATTTAAATGACAAGATAATAAAAATTAAAAAAGGAAAGCTGGAGATAGCTGCAAAAATCTAAAAATGGCACTCTGATACTACAGTTTCTAGAATCACAAGTCTACTAGCAGCTCAATATGTAGATTAATTTTCTTAAGATTTGAAAGCCACCTCTGGTGTCCCGTATGGCACACAAATGAGCAGAACAGTAATGAGAAACATCACACGCATAAAATTACAGGAATAATATTTTGATGTGCAGCTTTAAAGAGTAATTTGTTGAATACTAATCATTCTCAAATCAAGCTGATGCACTTAATTTATTTCTGAAGAAATAAAAGCACAATACCACTTTTGAAACTTTACTAGGCACTAACGAGAACCTTTTCATCATGTAGCTAATATTACATGATTTATATAGAAGCTGAAGAATGTGTTTTTTCTATAATATAAACAACTCGCATTTCACAAATCTTGCTGCTCTGACTCACATTAGGCAATGAAGGTATTCATCATGTGGCTTAGGTTTTTCTTCCTTAACATATTAAATCAACTGGACAGTTGAGTGTGATAGCAGGGACTTCTCTCCATTTCCTTAAATCTTTCTGCTTTATGCCCACTGTCCTTGATAGCGGGCATCTTCAAAAATTATACATTAAATTCCACAGGTATACACATAAAGTCACATGTATATGTACAATGAACTGTTAAAACTCAATTCCTTAAAGGTGCAGAGGGTTATTCCCTACACTTCCCTTCCATTATGAAAACATCATATCCCACAAACCTGTAAAATTAAGCTACCCGACCAACAAGCCCAGGCTGTTTAGCTCCAAAATTGAGGTGACACAATGTGCAAAGGCAAGTCCCTGGAATGCCACTCAGGGAGCATAATGCCCTAAACCCCATCTCTTCATCTCTCTCGGCTAAGCCTTCATTCAATATTGAAACAAGTAATCTCAAAGTCCAAGGTTTTGGCTGCCGCTCAGCACTATTCCATTCAACTGGGGATTGAGCAAAGCAAAATGAAAAGGCGCTTTAATCTGTCTTTTCTTCTCCTCCTGCTGTATGACACTGACAGCATCTTGTTCATTAACTCAACTTTTTTTCCTTAAAGAAATTAACTGAAGAGAACTATACTGGACATTGAAGAAATAAGGCAGAAGATAAAAGGCATGGTTTTTAAAAAGCTAGATTTTGCACCCTGACAGGTTGGTTAGAGCAACTGAATGGCCTGAAGGGCCATGGTTTCGATTCCCAATCAAGGGCACGTACCTGGGTTGCAAGTTTGATCCCCGGTCGGGGTTGAGGGGCATGTGGCAACCAGTCGAGTTTCTGGTCTCTCTGACAATGATGCTTCTCTCTCCCCTGCCCCCTCCTACTCTCTCTAAAAATCAATGGAAAAAATATCCTCTGGTGAGGATTAGCAACAACAACAAAAAACCTAGGTTCTAAAAATTCTAGTTAGAGATGCAAAGTATTCATAAGTGATAAAACAAATATAGAAAAACATTTCAACAAATACAGTGACACAAAGGCAAAACCAGGGCTGGCTGGGGTTGGAGGCAAGCTCTGTTCTGGTGACTCGAGTTCATGTGCATTACCCATTACCACTCCTCCCCCTAAGGAGATGGGATTATACATGTAAAGTTTTAGAAACTGTGAACTCAGTTAAAATGACTATACATTTGCCAAATTTGCCGGAGTCCCCAAAACAATTTTTGGTGTTGTGAGCCTGACTTTCACAGTGTTTCTCACTGCTATGTGGTCTGTCAGGGCAGGGAGGTCATGGGGGGAGGGAGCGGGGGGAGGAGACAACCAGGATTCTTATTCATTGCCTTATTGATATTTATGATCTTTGGCTTTGGTACTAATTTGAAGAAGATATGTCATTTCTAATTTTGCCATCTTCAAACACAAACTAATAATGCAGTGAAATTCTAAGTTTAGGCAGGTGTTCTAAAGGAGAATGGAAGGTTAAAAAAATAAGAAAATGCTTTTCATGTATTTTTTATTTGGGGTTTTGAAACCTCAATACACAAGAATTAGAGGAACACTCGCTTTCTTTATTATTTTATCATTATGTAAATCAAATAGCTTTTCTTTTCCAATAAAATTCTATGTGTAAATTGCCAATGTGAGTATTTTGGGGGCCAAAAAGAAACTAAAAGAACGATGCTGTTTTGAAGGGAGCTTCAATTTTAAAAAACGCTCCTCAGCTCTGCAATCTAACTAGTAACAAACTTTACAGTTTTCTGAAATCTCCACTAAAACTGAACTAGGGCTCCTCCTTCCTCAGGAAATAGTAATTCCAACAATTAAATGAAACAACAATCTTGACGTCACACTCCAACATTGGTGGTTTACTTTCTGGCAAAAGTTGTTTTCTCATCACAGTAATAGCTGCCTTTTATGGAGTTTTTACTCTGGTCTAGGTACTGTGCTGCATATTTTATTCTGTTTCCATCCTATCAATAGTATGAAAACGACTTCACTAGCATTTTACAGATGTGGGAACTGAGGTTCAGAGAAATAAAGCAACTTGCTTAATGAAGCCTGCATTGCTGGTCAGTGGTCTGAGGTCAGCTCTGAGTAACTAGAAGGTATTTGTTCTGAAAATATAATTTTTCAAGTCAAATTAAGGTGTTATAAGCTTGAAATATAAACTTTAACCAGCACCTAACAATATTTTCCAAGTATGATTATTCCTCTTATTTTACAAGTCTGAAAAGTAGGTATCATGGTCACTTATATTTTCTAGGTTATACTATTCATAAATTACGTATAGTATAAATAGCTATATAAAGTTATCTTAGTTATAAGATTAGATCCACCTTATATAAGCATAAAGTTAAATCAATTTTGTTATTAGTAACACCTACATTTTTACAACGTTTTTCAAAAATTGTCATGATTTGACATTCTGAGAGCATAGTAGCCACTGTGAATTACAGACCATGAACTACAGTCATAGGGCCACACCTAGCTTGTAATTATTTTGTAGCACACTATATTTTTCCTAACAAAAATCCCAATGCTTTAATTCCAATCATGAAATGAATTCAGTTACTGAAAATATGTTGAATGGCATGGTTTATTTTCCTCCTAACTTAACTGCAGTGTTATAGGCTTTATGAGTCTCTACAGTTCATCTATGACAACCAAGAAAGCCTTCAAAACCCTTTCATGAGAATCTTCAGAAAGGAATCAATCCTTTCAATGTTAAGTACCCAAGTATTTTATAATACTTACAATCAGAAAAATTACCTTAATATTAGAAAAACAATGCTGTTTATAGATACCAAAAGAAAGCCCTCAAAGTATAAAGAACTGTGATGTCATGGGACATAAGTAATATTTTCAACAATAAAGATTTTTAAAAAAGAAGAACTGTGATGTCCAAGACATTGTCAAGTTAATGAATTCTAAAAGGAAATTAAATATATTTGTCAATTAGGAATCGCAAAAAAAAAAAAAAATGGCAAGAAACCATTTTCTATTCCACAATACCAACCAGGGATCAAATAAGAAAGCTGAAATAAAGACATTTGGTTGGTACTGCAAACCTATCTAAAACAGGAGAATGTAAGAGGCTATTCACAGCTGTTTGGTGGCGGTTAACTTTGATCCGAACACACTCCAGACAAGTGCTTCTATTACCTTCATGTCACCCTGGCTCAGCAGCGGCCACAATGAGTTAATGAACTAAGGTGATGGCTTCTCATGCACACACTATTCATGTCCATATCCACGAGAAAATAATGGGCAAGAATAACTAACTAACAGAGTCCACCAGAGCAAAGAGAATGGAAACGAAAGCTGGAGGCTTATGAATTCACCTTATAATTCAATGGCAGAATATGAACTTGACAAGTTTTTCTCATTTAATTATACTTTTCCTTCTATAACTTGGTGTTCAAACCCTGATTTTTTTTAAAAAAAGGTGAGTAATGAATACACTAGATGATAGCATTCAGGGAGAAAGGAAAGACTAAGTATAAAGAACATCTAGGCGTAGAACTGCCTTAGCATAGTCAT
>PVJC01050852.1:0-11667 GCA_004026665.1 Murina feae | reverse complement strand
TGGAGGAAGATGGGCAGTAGGCAAGCTTGGGAGGCAGGCAGCACCCAGCCCTGGTCACAGCTCAAAAAAGAGAACAACATGCAGGGGAGGGCAAGAGTCTGAGAGATCAACATAGAGGGGATGCCTGCTCCAAGCCTGGGGGCAGGCCCCCGGCAGGTAGACACACACAGGAGGACTGCTCCGAGCCTCAGATGTGGCTAGGGGCAAGTCCCCAGTGGTGACACACACACACACACATACACATATACACACGCACATACACATACACACACACACACAAAAGGCGCCTGGCAGACTGGGGCCATCATAGGACATCCACTGAGCGTTCCAGACTGTGAGAGGGCACAGGCCGGGCTGAGGGACTCCCTTCACCCTGAGTGCACAAATTTTTGTGCACCGGGCCCCTAGTATTAGAATAATAGCCCTATAGTCAATGCCAAGGAATAGAAATGACCAAAATGCATATCACAACCTTTATGCAAAAAGATGACCAAAATGACTTAGATATTTTTCTCCTAAATTATAGGATACTACAGGCCCAATGCATGAAGTTTGTGCAAGGGTAGGCCCTCACAGCCCTGGCTGCCTCAATCCTCCCAGCCCAGGCTTGGTCTGGAAGACAGTTGTTCTGCTGTTCGGCCATTTGGTCAATTTGCATATTATGCTTTTATTATTATAGATAGTCTTCCAAATAAAGGCAAAGCACTAACAGAAAACACTAATTTTATCTTCATCATAATGATGATGATGGTGATGCTGACAGAGTCAGTTTATCTGCAGTAGTTAAGTGTGATGATACCAGGGACAGGGATAGTTATCTGGGTTTGCAGTCTAACTCTGCCTCATGTTGCTCGTGAGGCTTATATTCCTCAATTTCCTTATTTGTAAAATGGGAAACGAAAATAAATTCTTTATATTGTAGTAATGAGGATTAAATGAGTCAATACCTTAAAGTCTTTAGAAACTACATCTATTGCATATTAAGTACTAAATAATTAATCATTGTGAGTAGTGATATGAAACTACTTAATAATTGTTATATTATACTGGCTGAACTTCAACCTGTATTACCAATTTATTAATGATGATGATGACAATGACAGCTCCACTTATTGGGTGACTTCTATTACCAAGTATTGTTGGAACATGTCTGGCATTGAATTTTCCATAATCAGACCCTAAGAAAGGGACATGGGTACAAGTATTTCTTTTGGGAGGTAATCAAGGCAGCACAGTGATGGGTGAGATAACACGATGCACAGAAGGAGAAAAGGCTAATAACATGTTAATAAGTACTTGGTCATGACTCTGAGAGCTTAGTTGCACACATCTCAGAATAGTCCTTAACACTCACCCAGAATTTGAGGTTGGGGCATTTACCTACTGACTCCCACTCCACAATGGTTGAAAGTTACTTCTGGAGCATCCTACTTTCTGGTAATTATGAATGTAAGAAATCAACATTATTGAATTGGACTAAACTGGAGTTAACAATAGCCTAAAGGCATAATATAACCAGAACATCCAATAAACCAGAATATTTTATCACAAGGCAGAGAAATTATGTAAAGAACATCTTGAAATGCAAGCAATTTCAAGGAAGCACTTTAATTAGTTTGCTTGTGATGCAGCTCCACGTAGGAATGTTATTGAGCAAGTACCCAGAAAATGTTAGTTATTACACGTTATAAAAGAGAACAGATACCGGAATAGTCATTCTATAGCAACAGTATGCCTTTTCTCCTAAACTACAGCAACATAGTACTTTTTCTAAAATAGGTATTTGTCTAAAACTCTTTTTGAGAGCCTACCAATTTTAATCGAGCTCATCCATCCTTGGTTTTGGGGTTCTTTTGTTCTTGTTTTAGTTGCCTTATCTTTTCTAACAGATTGTGAGCTATTTGAGTGGAAAAATGAGTTTCCTTTCACTGTGCCACCACAGAACTTAGCAAGTACCTCACCTGCTGTATTTATGTCTCGAAGAAAAGGAGGATGGGAGCAAGGTATAAAGCAAAAGAGAAATGGTCTTTTAAAATAATATTTTACATTTACTGATTCCTTCATATATGTCAAGTGCTTTCTGTTTTTTTTACTAGTTTCATCATGTTAAGCATTCTGTGATGTAAGCTTTATTAGCTACATTTTAAAGGTGAGTTAATTGAGACTTGTATAGAATGAATAATATGCTCCAATTTTCACAGGTAGAAAATAGTAGATCCTGAAATTGTGATTGTGTGTATTTCCTTTAAAAAGTCCAAATATTCATTCACAACTAGATCCTTTATCTGAGAAAAGAAGGGGAAATGGGGAGAAAAAAAAATGTGGTCCAAGCAGGGAAAGAAGGAAAAAAAAAAAGAGAGAGAGAGAGAGATGGAAGGACAGACTGAGGGAGGGAAAGATTAAAAGATCAATTCTGAACTTGAGGAGCATAGAGGGCAATGTTTGCTCTCATGTGAGAAGCTGTCATAGACTTCATTGATGCTTTTGCATAGGAACTAAAAAGGCCTCAGATCAAATCCTGTAGAAATGAGAAGAGTAGTTTCTTGCATTTTTTGAATAGAATAGTTTATTTCTGGGATACAATATGATTTATATATTTAATACAATTAAGATGAGAATTATATATTTACTAGGGGCCTGGTGCACAAAAAATTGTGCACTGTGGGGGTGGGGGGGTCCCCTCAGCCCAGCCTGTGCCCTCTCGCAGTCTGGGACCCCTTGGGGGATGTCCACCTGCTGGCATGCCTGGCCAGCCTGGGTGAGGGGCTGGGTGAGGCAGCTGGTGGCCACCTCCAGGGTCCCAATGGCTAGCTCCACCTCCTCCACAGCCTGAGCCCAGCAGGCCATGCTGGTGGCCTGCTCCTGGTCCAGATTGCTGGCTCCGCCTCCTCCTCAGCCTGAGCCCAGCAGGCCATGCTGGCCACTGCCTCTGGGTCCGATCGCTGGCTCCGCCCCCTCCTCATCCTGAGCCCAGCCGCCTGCCGCTGCCTGTGCCACACCAGCCTCCATCTTGGCTAGGTTAATTTGCATACATCTGCTCTGACTGGCTGGGGGCGTGGCTTTGGCTGGTGGGCGTGGCTTAAATGTCTCGGAGAAATGGTTAATTTCCATATTACTCTTTTATTCGATTAGACTAGGGCCCGGTGCACAAAATTCGTGCACGGAGGGGAGGATGGGGGTCCCTCAGCCCAGCCTGCCCCCTCTCACAGTCTGGAACCCCTCAGTGGATTCCTATGATGGCCCCAATCTGCCAGGTGCCTTTTGTGTGTGTGTGTGTGTGTGTGTGTGTGGCCACTGGGGACCTGCCCCCAGCTGCATCTGAGGCTCAGAGCAGTCCTCCTGTGTGTGTCTACCTGCTGGAGACCTGCCACCAGGCACATCGTGGAGGCTTGGAGCAGGCACCCCCTCTATGTTGATCTCTCAGACTCTTGCCCTCCCCTGCATGTTGTTCTCTTTTTTGAGCTGTGGCCAGGGCTGGGTGCTGCCTGCCTCCCAAGCTTGCCTACTGCCCATCTTCCTCCAGCCACCAGAAAGCAGGGAAAACCCCACCTCATGGTCAGGCCAGCCTTTCCCTGCTCCCTGATCCCCGAAGGGACCTGGGGAGCCACCAAGCAGGCTCCCAGCCCCCAAGAGCTTGCTTTCCCACTCCCCAGTGCCCCCCAAAGGGCCTGGGGAGCCGCCAAGCAGGCCGCCGACTCTTTGCCACTCACCGGTCCCCTGCTACCTTCCTTTCCCAATCCCTGGTGCTGCCAAGGGGTCTGGGGAGCCGCCAAGCAGGACCCTGGCCCTGCAGCCTTGCTTTCCTGCTCCCCTGTGCCCCGCAGAGGGCCTGGGCAGCCGCCAAGCAGACCAAGATGCCCCCGGTGCCCTGCAAAGGGCCTGGGCAGCTGCCAAGCAGGCCACCGACCCCCCATCACATCTTACCCGCTCCCCGGTGCCCTGCAAGGGGCCTGGGCAGCTGCCAAGCAGGCCGCTGACCTCCTGCCACCTCTTTCCCACTCCCCAGTGCCCCTCAAAAGGCCTGAGGAGCCACCAAGCAGGCCCCCGGCCCCCACCGCCTCTTTCCCACTCACCAGTCCTGGGTCCTGCACTGTTCTGCCCTGCAGCCTCTCTGTGCACTCAGGAGGTCCCTCAGCCCAGCCTGTGCCCTCTCACAGTCTGGGACCCCTCTGGGGATGTCCACCTGCTGGTGTGCCTGACCAGCATGGGTGAGGGGCTGATGGCTGTCTCCAGGCTGGCCAAATCCCCCAGTAACGTCACTCACCCCATTGGGTTGTGGCCAGCATGGGTGATGGGATGATTGGCGCTTTCAGGCTTTCAGGCTGCCCACACCTCCCATTGACCCAATGTCCCAGCAAGGATGGCTGGACTCAGGTTTCTGGGGTTTGTTTATCTTCTATAATTGATACTGTTCCTTTAAGGCGAGGCCTCCTAGTAACGAAGCCTCCTCTCTGCTTCGTCTATAATAGCAGCGTCTATAATGAAACAATGTTACTTAGTGGTGAAGCCAGGCCTGCTGTTTCCTTCAGCTCCTGAGGATTCTATGATTGTTATTTTGTTGCAAACATGTGTTTGGCTTGAGCAGGATGAGTGGAGTGGGCCACAGTTTCACTTTCACTCCTGCTGCAATGGAAACTGCCATTTACTCAGGTCCGTGAGTGGCGGCCTCCATGTTGGCTGTGCTAATTTGCATACAGTCGCTTTGATTGGCTGGTGGGCATGGCTTACCCCATCCCAGAGAAACGGTTAATTTCAATATTACGCTTTTATTAGTTAAGATTTAATTCAGCTAGGACTGTTGCATTGTAGAGAGAGAGAAAAATAAGCTAACCAACTATGGGATTAAAATGGAAGTAATTTCAGATTTTTGTATCCTTGATAATTTAGCCCCAGGATTATTTTAGTAAATTTCTAGCTATAGAACAAAGATTCAGATTTAGCACAAAGAGTTCCAAGAGTTCAATTCATTTCCAGAGTCTAAAAGTACCTGTTTCACATTGTTTCCTGTCTTAGTATGATTTATTGTTTTAATTTTCACCTCACATTTTAGGGTTTTCAGGAAAGGATCTTCAGCAAGATCCACATGTGGGATTTGTTTTCTTTCAAACCTCTTTGTGGCTTGAGGGCATTTACTTTATCGAGAGATAAAACAAAACCAGTGTTTTTAAAGAGTGAATAACAGTTTCAAATGTCATAGCTTTAATACACTCATGATAACTTTTTGTGTCTACTGTTTGAAATAATTTGGAGGCTGTAAGAACTTCACTTTTTTAGAAAATTTTCTGATTTAGGAGTAAAATACTGATATGTTTGCAAATAATTATTTTCATAAAAATTTCCATCACAGTGAATACCAGACATTACGAAAAGTTTTCCACTCACTCCCACAGTCATCACTGCAGTAAAATCACTGTATGAATTCTTCTAATGAGAGAAAGAAAAACAAGTAGAAAGTAGAGGGGAAAAAATAACAGAGAAATGTACAGGCAAAAATGAAAAAATGTCTTTTTCAAATAGTTTCCCTCATTTAGAAGAAGACAGAAATTTCCCTTAGTGTTTACAAATACAGTTCCTTTCCTTAGATGTTATAAATCTTTGGAAAATCATAGACTTCTTAGTAATTATATAAGTTACTTACATTTATTTATTTTATAAACATTTACTGAGGTCCTACTAGAGGAAAGAGAGAGAAGGCAGGTTTTATATAATCTTGTGTAGAAAAGTTTAGAAAAGTCATGAAACTTTCCTAAAAGCATATATTGTATAAACTGGAGGCCCAGTGTGCAACATTCATGCACTGGGGGAGGGGGGTTCCTCAGCCCACCTGTGCCCTCTCGCAGTCCAGCATGCATCAGGGGATTTCTGAGGAGTCCTTAGCGCTGCCATGGAGGTGGGAGAAGCACCCGTCACCATTGTTGTGCTCGCCTGGCTGTGAGCCCAGCTTCTGGATGAGTGACCCTCCCCTTGTGGGAGCACACTGATCACCAGGGGGCAGCTCCTGCATTGAGCGTCTGACCCCTGGTGGTCTGTGTGCATCATAGTGATCAGTCATTCCACCATTCTGTCAACTTGCATATTAGCCTTTTATCATCTATCCTATATAATAGAGAGGGAATATGCAAATTGACCATCACTCTGGTCAGTTTGCACCCACAGCTGAGGCTAAGCTCCCATAACAAGCCTTAAGGAGCAATCAGCAGGGACCTGAGGCTGTGCGCCCACCCACCTCCTGCATGGGGCTTGACAGGGGACCTCAGGTTGTGCCTTCCACCTGCAGGGCTTGACAGGAGACCTCAGGCTGCTCCCCCTCCCTGGCATCAGGCCAGAGGAACTCAGGCTGCACTCTCTTCCCTGGTTCCAGGCCGGAGGACCTCAGGCCATGCCCCTCACCCCAGGGACTTGACGGGGGCCCTCAAGGTGTGCCCTCCGCCCTGGTGCTGGGCTAGGGGACCTCAGGCCATGCCCCCACCCCAGCACCAGGCCAGGGGACCTCAGGCTGTGCTCCCTGTCCTGGTGCCAGGCTGTGTGATCACAGGCCACTCTCTCCTCCCATCAGGGCTTGATGGGGGACCTCAGGCTGTGCCTCCCTGCCCTGGCACCCAGGGGACCTGAGGCTGCACCCCCCACCTGGCAGGGCTTGACAGGGTGGGACTGGCCAGGTCTGTTTCTAGCCCAATGAAGGGGGGGCCGTCCAGGTTTGGGTCTCGAGCGATTTTGAGGTGCACGTGGGTGGTTGAAGACTTGACTCTGGGTTCCATGGTGTACCCCAGACTCTGACAGGAAGAAGATTTTCATATACATTTTACTAATTTTCTTTAATCTCTGACACTTCTATTATAGAGCAAGGGCAAATAGCAATATTAAAATATTTCATATAACTAATCCTCTTTTAATGTGCATGAATTTCGTGCACTGGGCCACTAGTATAATAATAAAAGCACAACATGCTAATTAGACCAGATGACCTTCTGAATGAAGCTGGGACTGTGAGAGAAACCCAGGTCCCAGGTGCCTGACAGCAGCTGGAGGGAAGCCCAGGTCCTGGGTGCCAGAGGGAAGCTGGTGCCAGAAGTTGGGGGAAGGAAGACCTACTTTTGCATGAATTTTGTGCATCAGGCCTCTAGTGTGTAAATAATGGTGCATGTTCAGATGGTTTTTTTTTGTTATATATTTCCTTACCTAAGCGAACTTTCATATATTTTGTTATGTAAAATCTGTTTAGTGAACGCTTGCCTGTCAATTCAAAAGGATGTAGCTTTCTGTAACACAGTGACTGCAGAGGTCAACTATTGGCAATACGAATGCCTTCAGTGAGTCTGTTCAGCTCTGCTGATAGGCTTTGTGTATTCATGCCTCCTACTCCTAGTCATGTTTCTGAGATAACATGGGTGCTATGAAACCTTTAAACAACAATTAACAATGAGCTTTAAAACATTTCTTAGAAACACTTCTGAGATGGGTCAAGAGCACCAACAGTGAAGAGAGCAATAACAACTAAAATCTTAAAATGTCCTCCAAGAACTAGGGCCAACATTTTCTCTGCTGTTAGATTTAGCGAGAACTAATAAGTGAAGATGGTATAGTAAGCAAAGAAGTGGGTGTTTAGTGGTAATAGAGAAAAGAGTTATCTTATGCTGTTTAACATTTGTTAAGGAATTGCAGTGCCCTAGGGTTTAAACTCTACAGGAAATTACTTTTTAAGGGATTTTTAAAAAAGAGATATGAGACTTAATAGAAAGAAAAATATTCTAAATATCTTAGTCATGCTTCAGAAAAACACCACTTAAAGCTAATATACAACACTGATGTGGATTAAATCCATTTGCCATGTTTCCTTGTGATCTTCGTTTCTTAATCAGTTTCTTGTCGGGAATGTTATGACATTTTCTATATTCTTTTAGAAAAAGCTTTCTGATTACTTAATCAGAAAGATAAATATCAGGAAAGCCACAATCACACAAAATACTAATATGATGCATTTGCATTATATAAGTTGCATTCAAGAGCAGTAGCTTTTTTTTATTTTTTAATATATTTTATTGATTTTTTTTTTTTTTTTTTTTACAGAGGGGAAGGGAGAAGGATAGAGACTTAGGAACATTGATGAGAGTGAAACATTGATCAGCTGCTTCCTGCACACTCCCTACTGGGTATGTGCCCACAACCAAGGTACATGCCCTTGACCGGAATTGAACCTGGAACCCTTCAGTATACAGGCCAACACTCTATCCACTGAGCCAAACCAGTTAGAGCAAGAGCAGTAGCTTTTAAAAGAAACTTGTATACCATTTTGTAATGGGATAGACTTAGAAAGGAAAGTTTTCTTTCTTTAAAAAGAGGATGATATATTGATAACTAGAGGCCCGGTGAATGACAAACTGTGCACTCGGGGGGTGGGGAGTCTCTCAGCCCAGCCTGTGCCCTCTCACAGTTTGGGAGTCCTCAGGAAATGTCCACCTGCCGGCTTTGGCCTGCTCCCTGGGATTAAGCCTAAGCTGGCAGTCAGACATCTCTGTGGCAGCCCAGGAGCCTTCAGGGGATGTCCACCTTCCAGCTTAGGCCCATTCCCCACGGGGAGTGGGCCTAAGCTGCAGTCAGACATCCTTAGCGCTGCTGAGGAGAAGGGAGAGGCTCCTGCCACCGCCACCACCATGCTCACAGCTATCAGCTCAGCTTGTGGCTGAGCAGCGCTCCCCATGTAGGAGCCCACTGACCACCAGGGGGCAGCTTCTGTATTGAGTGTCTGCCCCTGGTGGTCAGTGTGCGTCATAGTCACTGGTTGTTCCTATTTTTTTGGCCATTAGGGTCAATTTGCATATTAACCTTATATAGGATAGGAAGAAATATTTCAGAAACAAAACCATGATATTAAAGTTTGTACTTCATGCACTTATTTAACTAAATAAATCTTTTCTGAGAGAATAAACTGTGGTTTAGAAAGAAGTACAATTTTCATAAAAATAAATACCATGAACTACACTGTTAACGACTGGGTCAGTAACTAAAATGAATAAACAAGTAATATAATGGCATTAGTAAGCCCCTACATTTATTCTAAATGTAAATGGACTGAATTCTACAAAGGCACAGAGTGACTAGATGATTTAAAAAAAACAACAACAAAAACAAGACCTAACTATCTGTAGTCTACATGAGACTAACTTCAGGACAACTTGTTTTCTGAGCATTTCTCCTTAGTGAGTGCTTATAACCACACAGAGGCTTCTCATTGGCACCCCTGCTCTCCTTTTCCTTGCGGCCCTGGCCCCTGGCCAGCAGTCCAGAGGCAGAGGGCACTGCAGTCATGGCCTGTGGGGATGCACAAGTCAGTACTGGTGTCTGTGGCCTGTGTCGGGAGCAGCTTGCCCACCTGTGTCTCAGAATTCTCAAGACCCAACCAGGAGGAATTCAAAGGTTGGGGGAGGAAGAAGTGAAAATGCGGGTGACTCTGGCAGAGCACAGAGAGGGTGCCTGGCTGAGTCCCAAGGCCTTGCAGAAACCTAGATATGGTGGTTCTTCCCCTTTCTAAACCCCTGTCTGTCTTCAGCTGGACGTCAGGTGACAGGTTCCTGTTTTCAGTTGGTGAAGAGGAGGAAGAAGAGGAGAAACTATCTTTGTAAATTGGTCTTAGTGATTCCAGAAATTTAGAGCATAATCTATATTTTGTCTTCTTTTCTTCTTAATTTAATTCGTGGTCTGTTTCTCTTTATTCTTTGGTATTTATTTAACCAACTAGTCAGGAAATAATTACTTATTGAGTACCTATTATTCTTCTGGGAAAATATTATGTGGTGGGATGTTCTATAATACTTATTTCAAAAAGATGCTGCTCTATATTATTATTATTATTATTACTATTATTACATTTGGATGTTTTAAAAATTTCTTAGAATAGCAAAAGCCATATCTTATTATCCCAGGATTATATTCTAATCCAGAAAACTGTAGCCAAGTCTGTATAATTTTAGTAATAGACCTCAGGTAGCTTCCCTCAGTTACTTATGCAAACAATACCTGGATAAGGTGATGGCAAGCTTTTGTGATTTTTTTAGTCCATATTATTTTTTGCTTTTACTTTTTTTTCCTACTCCAATTCAGTATACCATCATGATTGCAACATGTGTGTTGGCAACCTATGTAGTTTTGGAGCAAATTCATAATTGTGCTGTGGCTCAAATTCATAACTCCACAATATTTGTTAAGGTATGTGATCAAAGGATGGCTTAGAGGAATTAATGAGATAATGTCTGTAAAGCATCATGACTAGCATATAATTTTAAGAAGCCAACTTATAAAGGTTTTGATAAGCCTTTTAATAATTAGCTTATAAACCATATTTGACATCTCAGCTCTCTCTCTCTCTTTTGACTATATTTCTATCCTTGAAACCCTCCAGGACTGGTCTCTTTCACTATTTGTCATTTTACATTTTACAGACATTGAGCACTTAACTGTGCTCTAGCTGTGTGTGCAGAGTGCTTGATATAAAAAAATCATGGCTTGCCTATTACTTATACTGTATTTGGTTTAATGCTTAAAGCTGATTCAGTTTAGATCAAAATATTGCTAACTTTCTTGGATAACATGTTACAGAAAGGGAGAAGAAAACAAACATCTTTCTTAGTACATTTTGTCTGTGGGAACAGTGACAAGCCAAGTGCATATCTCTAGCAACAAGATAACTTTACCAAAACTCTCTTCCAGCTTTGGTGGTACAAATATGTAAAGTATAAATTATCCCTAAGTCATTTTCCTGAAAAAAAATGTTTTTCTGTCTTACCTGAATTGGCTAGCTCTATAGGCTTCTCAGTTCCTTCTCATGACCTTAGATTTTGTTTGTTTGTTTTCTGAATCAAGATACAAGAAAAGTTAATGAAACACAGGTGCAAACTATTTGAAAACTCATGAGATATTGTTTTGATGGGCTCAGTTAAAGAAATCCCAATAATTGTTGCATCTGGAAAATTCTGGCATCTACATTTGGCACAAAACTGAGCAGCATAACTTACCTTGCACTTTAGTTCAGATAAACACACACACATAGACATATACACAAAGATATTTGGAGAGGAAGCTCTCCAGATTAGAGAAAAGACCTCTTTAGATGAAGGAAATGGGTTTTATTTAGGCATGATATGTTAGATTGATTTTTTTTTAATTTCCCATCAAGCTGGATTTAAACATAACTTTTAGTTGTAGGATTGTGAGAAATGACTGAATATTTCAGCATTCCTAAACAAAAGCATATTTATAGATGTTGTTGGCAACATTGAAACTGTGAAGGGAAATTGTCTTCACATTATGCTCTTGGATAAAAAGAACTACATTCTTTTGCATATAAGGTCTGATGCTGCACACCACCAGCTGTGGCACATTTCACTTTCCCTTTTCATCAAAGATTACTCATTTTTATATTGTTTATTCGGATTAGGTACTGGCACTTGACTCTATTCTTTCCCTAACTGTGGAGCAGGAGGCAAACAGGTGACAAAGAGCAGGGAAGAGTTGTCAAATATGAAGACTCCTTTCAGAAATACATTCATTAATAGCAAATGTATGACCAGTACAGACACTAACCCAAAGTGAATGCTGAATATTAGTAATTACTGTGAAAACCCAGGTATCAGCCGGGACCTTTTCTGTCCCCTGAGATATAAATAAAACTAC
>PVJC01050850.1:0-11670 GCA_004026665.1 Murina feae | reverse complement strand
ACCCTAATGCCCCACCACCCGGCTCGCCTGGCCAGCTTTCCTCATTAACCTTCCCCCAGGTCCAGGAGAGCAGCAGCTGCCACCTCAGCCTTGGCAGCTCTGATGCTGAGAAAGGAGAGGCTGCCGAGATGGAGTCCTGGATTTTGAGGTCAGTTCCCTGGCTGCAGCTGGAGACCATAGCCCCATGGACTGGCCTCCCCAGTGCCCGTGTCACCCCTTCAATACATTTGGCTTCCAAAGATTCTTCCTGCCACACACATCTGCAAGCCATCATAATGGCTGACTGAACCTCACAGCACATACCAGGCCCTGTGCTATGCGCTGTATCAGTCAGCATGAACGTGAGTCCTCATAACAACCCTATGAGTTGAGGACTGATCGCCCCCATTCTATAGATGATGAAATGCAAACTCCCATGATGATGCCCCTGCCTTATAGCATGCCTCATCTCGACACTCCAGCACAGAACCCGCAGGCCTCCCTCCCAGCTTGCTTCTCCCTAGCACACACCGGGCTGTGCTATGCCCCTCAAGCCTCTGTTTATGCTGTTCCTCTGCCTGGAATACCTTTCCTGCCCTCCACATCCAATACTGCCTCACTGTGTTAAGATTCCTAGTAGATATCATCCCTTCCACAAAAGCCTTTTCTGTCCCCAACTCAATCAGACTTCCTCTGCCCCACCCAACACAAATACACACACACACACACACACACACAGCCTACTGGGCACTGTCCTATTTCCCGCCTAGATGGTCTGTGACCAACTCAAGGCAGGTGCCATTTGCCCCACAGTGCCTTGCCCAGGGAAGAATGCAGACTAGGTGTGAGTGAATGGACAGGTGAACGGGAATAGCTAACGTTATTGGGGGTTATGAAGTGCCAGGCACTGTGCTAAGTGCTTTGCAGGTATAAACTCATTTACTGCTCACCCTGTCTTAGGAGGAAGGCACTGTTATTAGTGCCCCCATTTCACAGATGAGAAAACAGAGGCTCAAGGGCATTAAGCAGCCACCCAGCATCCAGGGAATCAGGTTCCAGAGCCACGGCCTTTGTACTGTTATCTGATGGATGATCCCCGTGGACCCCTCCATAAGGGGCCCTGCCCCCAGTCACTGGGAAAGCTCAGAAGTGCCTGGCCTCCTAGGAGGGAGGCGATAATCTTGCCATCAAGCTACACGGGGCCCTGCCATCTGCTCATTAACAACCTGACCCGGGAAGAAGGATGAGTGAGGAAGGGTGTTCAGACCAAAGACAAGAAGATGCAGCATGTCCAGAGTGCTGCTCTCTCTAGCCAGGTTCTGGGCACTGGGGCCCTGGGTTTTCTCAAAGGAGGGGAGTTGGGAGCTTGGGGAGCCTCTTGACCAAATCCCAGCTGACTCCACTACTCTATCCCTGAAGATGCCCAACACTTAACCCATAAATGCTAACGTACCTCCACTGACAAGGAGCTCCCTACCACTCCCACCCAGGCAGGTCTCAGCAAGCTTCTCCTTCCCTTAGCTGAAGTTTACCTCGTGGACATCTCTCCCAGGGAAACCATCAGACTCAGCTGGAGGCGTCTCGACTTCCTCAGTGCCACCGACACCCCGCTTCCCTCCCAAACAGAACCTATACACAGAAACCCACCTCCTGTGGCCTCTCAGTGATGCCTCTCTCCCTCCCCCTCCTCATGCCCCTCCAAAGCTCTCCAGACACACGATAACATGCCCATAGCTTTGAGGAGCCTCTGCTTGGTTCCCGTTTTCCTCAGTCCCCGAGAAGGAGGTTCCCAATTTTATTTGGAGGACCAGGGAGGTGGAATGATTTGCCCAAAGGCCTACAGGGAAGGGATGACCTGCAGGACCTTGCTCACCTGGTTCCCTGCCCAGAACCACATCGAATTCCAGGCAGAAAATGCTCCCTGGACATCTCTCTGCTTCCACCCGTCAGGGAGCGAGAAGGACACAGAGAGAGCAGCTTAGCATGGAGAGGGGGAGGGAAACTGTTGCTGTGGGTTAGCATCCTGGGAGCTGCAAAGGCCTGTGGCTTCCAGAGAAAGAGAAAACGTTATCAATAACCCAGAGGCCGCCTGGCTGGGAGCTGCTTCAGGAGCATGTGTCCTTGGCTTCCGAGCGAGGTCACACCAGAGAGAGCTGTGTGTGCGCTCAAGTGTGTGTGTGTTCACGCATAAGGTGTGTGCATGTGAGTGCGTATACATGCTCAGGCATGTGCTCCTGCAGGTGTGCGTGTATGTATATGTGTATGTGTAGGTGCATACATAGAAGAAAGAGGACATTTTAAGGAGAATCCCCATAATTTGATTAACAAAATAAACTGATGAATGGAGTGGATCCAGAGATTTGGAAACGTGGAACAGCGTGTGGCATCTCGGAGGGCAGGTGGAGTGGGGTGGGGAGATTGATGAGAAGGAGATGATCAACCAAAGATCTTGTATGCATGTATGCATAACCCATGGACACAGACTATAGGGTGGTGAAGGCCTGGGGTGGGGGGTAGGACAGGCCGGAGGGAGTCAGTGGGGGGAAAAGGAGGCCAAATGTAATACTTTCAACAATAAAGATTTTTTTAAAAGAAACTTAAAAATAAATAAGTAGGTAATGCAAGAAGGTAATGCTTATTGCCAAGGAAGGGAGTGATAATGGTGGAATCTCCAGCAGCAGCATTTTCAGCTGGGAGACGCAGAAGATGCCTGAGGTAGGCAGATGCGATGGTGGATATTGGGGCTCCAGAGGCCCAGGCCTGGGCACTCCCTTGAGTGAGGGAGAATCAGGCTCCTAAACACCTGGTAAATGTCCCCAAGATGAGCTGGAACCTGGATGTCCCCGTACAAGGCTGGGGAGAGGGGTCTTCTGCTATCAGGGAGACTCTCACCTCTCCCACATAAAATGGGAGGCAAGGAGGTGAGCATGGCTTTCCTGGAGTAAACCAGAGACAAGGGGTGAGAAATAAGGTCAGGGAGGCCCAGGGGCCATATTGCTTGGTGTTTCATAGGCCACTAGAGGCCTAGTGTATGAAATCTGTGCACGAGTGTGGTCCCTAGGCCTCGCTGGTGATCAAAGTATGAGCATCTGGGGTGGAAGAGCAGGTCCCAGGTGACCTCTGGGCCCTGGGCAGCACCTGGGTCCCTGGTCTCTGCCTGAGTCATGGTGCCCAAGTTCCCACATGATGCTGCAGTGAGTGTGGCTAGACTCTGCAGGCCGGGACACAGTGTAGTCCTCTGGGCCACCCAGTAGCACCACACGGAAGCCAGGTGGACAGTGTACTGTCTCGCAGCCAGCCTCGAAGACCAGCTCCTGAGCTAACCCACATGGAACCCGACTGACCAGCCCCTATGGTCCAGGCAGCTGTGGGCAGGTCCCGGTGGCTGTGGCCCAGCTCACCTGGAAGAGGGGGGGGGGCAGGGGGAGGGGCGCGGGAGGGGCACAGGGGCAGGCTCCTCGTGGGTACTCGGCTGTGATGGGGGGGAGGGGGCTTCCCCAGAGCCAAGCCCTGACATCCTGGGGGAAGGTAGCAGGGGGAGAATTTGGGGGACACCCTATATTCTCACTGCACCTCCATCCCCATCACCCCCAGGTAGCTGGAGGTCACAGCACGTTGCCGACACCCAGCATGTTCCACCCCACCCCCGGGTGGTCAGTACACATCATAGGGAGCAAACTCCTGGACTCCTAGTCAAACTCCCGGCTGAACGACCGCCCAAGGGGACAATCTGCATATTAGGCTTGTATTACATAGGATTGTGAGGCACCTAAAACTTAGGCAATTTAGGGGATCATGCTTTTAAAAGTCAAAACTATAAATAACTTGACTCAGGACCTTGAAGTCTATGCAAGTGAAGGGGCCTGCACAGTAAACCCTCTGGCCAGGGCAACAACTTCTGCTTTCGCCTGCGGTGAGAGGAAGCCGTCAGAGGGTTCTGAGCAGAGCAGTGACCTGCCCCAATTCACCTTTTAACAGGATTCATTTGGCCACAGAGTAGAGGCTGAATCGGGAGCAGAGTGGGGGCAGCAGTCAGATTCTGGAGGCAACAAGGATCTGCTGATGGGAAGGATGAGGCGTGAGAAGAAAAAGGCAGACGGTTGACCCTGAGGTTTTAGGCCTAATCCAGTTGTCCCACTGAGGCGGGGAGGAGAGCGAGCATTGGACCAACCGCGTTCCATGCAGGTCTCTAGCTCATCTCTTACCACCCCGAGCCCGAGCTCTCATTCTTCTCACCTCACAGATAAAGACGGTGGAGTAACGTGCCTAAACGTCACACAGCCAATAAAGAGCAGAGCCTGGGTTCAAGCCCAGTGTCCCCAACTCCCACGTCGCTATCTGTTCTGATGCACCAGGAAAAGCAAGACTTGCACCCCTAGATAAGGTGACCAGACGTCCCGATTTTTAACAGTTTGTCCCGCGTCCCACGGTGTTTTAAAAAAGTCCTGATTACTCTTTGTAATATTTTAATAATAAAAGAAAAAAAAGGAGGCCCCCCCCCCCTCTCCGGCCCAGTCAATAGTGTATGTACCGCTTTAAATCTGGTCACCTTACCCTAGTAGCATGTCTGGTGGGAGAGGCTCTTCCTGGAGGTGAGCCCTGTTCCAGTGACCACCGGGTCCTGCGGGGCGACTCCACACTTACCCCCAAACACCTGCAAAGAAAGTTCTCAGCACCCTCTGCCACTCTCCCCGCTGGCTCCTCCCTACCCTCATTTCCCTTCCACTGGCTGGGAGATTTCAGCTGCAATCTTGGAGCAATGTTTTTGGCATCTTTCAGGTTTTCTTAATTCACTGACAAGGTAATGACTGCCTCAATCCATCACATGCATTTTCTAAAGGAATTTTTGCATCAGGGTGTAAAGCAGGCTCCTCTGGCCTAGAGAAAACCTGAGATTCCTGGGATTTCATCTTCTGATTTAGCTCCTAAATTCAATTCATTGCATTTAAACTATAGGAACCGATGGTCCCAGGTGCATCTACTCGATGGGTTTAGTCTCCAGATGGGTCCCCCACCCGCCCAGTAACCCATGCAGCTTGGCCTTGTGTTTGGGTTATCATTATGAATTGGAAGGGCCTTAGCTCATCGTTTGGGATACTCAGTTCTACTGTCATTCACCAGGAAAGGCTCCCGCCACTTTCTGAACCCACTTTCTGAATCCACTCCTCTTGGGGAGCCCAGGGGAACCGCCACAGTGGTGGAAGCCCTGACTTGTGAATCTCTCCCCATTTGAAGCTTTGTTCTTTTCACACCACATCCCTTCATCACCAGGAACAGCACCTGACAGGCCAAGGTGAACAGCCCTTGTGCCCTCCAGCCCTCCCCTAGCCCTCTGCTTCTGGCAAACCTGCCAGCAGGAGCAGATATGTGATCTTCCATAGCAGCTGTGATTTACACTGCCCCGTGTCCCACGAACCAGACCAGAGGCTCAGGTTACAGCTCTAATGAGGGCTGCTCTAGCCCACAGACCCCAAGCCCACCCATCTGCCCACCGCCGAGAGACAGTCAGACCCAAGGCCCACATGGCCAGTGGAGATGGAGTCGGGGCTCACTGAAACGACCCCGTTAGGATCTTCCTGTCTGTGGGCTCTCAGAACCTTCCAGGGCCATTCAGACTGGACAATGTCTCCCCTAGTCCTCAGACACCTACATCTCCCTGCCCCTAGAACTCACTTCCTTTCCCTGTCAGATGTTGAAAAAGAGTCTGGACAGAGCCTGGAAACACTCCACAAGAGAAACGAACAAACCGTGATCAATGTGGCTGGAGTTCCCAGGCCACCCAATTGTGCCTGATTCCTCCCCAGACATTTTGGGACTGCACTTTACTACTGAGAATGGTTGGGGGAGAGGGAGAGATTACAAGTTCAGCACTAAAATAATTGTTTTCTGCTATCAGAATAAAGTCAGGCCCAAGAGAAACACTATGGAGGAGGGGGAGGTAATGCAGGGCCACATCGTGTCCAAAGAAACACAGCAAAGCCCTCACCCTTTCTTGCCTAAAAGACCCCTCTGGTTCAGGGAGTTGGTGAAAGCTGAGCACTTGACTTTGTGACATGTGTGCTAAGATCTAGTCGCTGCAGGAAATTCAATCCCAAGACCAAAAACAGGCTGTAGCAAATTTTGGACTTAAACCTGGCATCACTAGGAGGCTTAGGGGACTCTAGCAGGGCCGTGAGAGCGCCTGGAGTGGCCCGGAAAACAGCACAGGGGATGGTCCGTACCTGCCGAACACCTTTCTCCCTGAAGAAGTGGCCAGAGGCAGATACTGGGCGCTCACCCTAGGGCAGAACTGGAGCCGCCCAAGGGATCATCCAGTCCAGCCGTCACTTTCCCGTCAGGAGGACAGAGGCCTGGAGAGGGGAGGGTCACCCCAGTGCTGACTTCTCCCCTCATTGTGAAGCCACTTCCCACCTTAGATGGTCAGGGCTGAAAGGGGTCCCTCCCAAAGTCGCCCAGCACCCACACTTTGCTGATGAGGACCGTAGACAGAGATTCTGGAATTTCCCAAGGCATGAGGAACAGGATGGGCAGCCTTTCAAACTGCTCTCAATTGTCAGAAATGCCAACAAACCTCATCCTCCAAGGGCAGCAGTTTCTGAACTTCTGTATTTTGAGCAGCAGAAGCCACCTCCGAACAAAACTTATACAAAACCTCAAGCTACAAAACAGATCAGGGGGCCACCCCCGCAGGGGAGCCGGAGCCAGGCCTTAGCCTCCCCTTCCAGCACCCAAGACTCCTGCCCCAGGACCCTGTGTGGAGCTCAGTCTAAAACCCAAGGCTTTGGCGCGCTTTTAGCCTTGGGTTTCAGATCAGGGGAGCTCCTAATTAACACCCCTGGAGGGTGCGGCTGGTCTCTGAGACCTGGACAACTTCGTTTTCCACCAGGCCCTGGCCCCCATCCCCACTGAGCTGTCTCATGCGCAGGTTAATGGAGCCATAGTTCTTCCTGGACCCCCTGTAGGGGACGAAGGTCGGCCGGCGGTAGAGCTCGCCCTTGCACAGGGAGATCATCAGCAGCACGGACAAGAGCATGCCGCCCGCTGTGAGCAGCCCCAGGCCCGCGATAATGCACTTGTCCAGGTGGGAGCCCAGGCGGGCATAGTACATCTCTAGTCGTTCCATCTCCCGCGCTGTCACCGAGTCTGGGTTGACGTGGGCCTCACGGGGGATGGCATACGCCGTCACCACCAGGAGGATCCCACTCACCAGGAAAACCAGAGCAGAAACAAAGCCATAGTCCACCGGGCGGCTCACGGGCTCCAGGCCTGGCGCTTCTTCTGAATGCAGGGACAGGTCATCCCGCTGGGACCGGGGCCTTGAGGGTACACCCCCGGGAGGGCTGGGGGAGCTGCCGAGTCTGATGTCCCCAGGGTTCTGGAAATGGGTCTCATGCTCCTCCGAGGAGAAGCAGGCGTTCTCCACACCCTGCCTGGAAGGGGCCACGAGGCCTAGAGGAGCTGGTCTCCTTGGGGCCTGGGGACCGCTGCTCAGTGTCTTCAGTTCCAGACCAGGGGGAGATGCCATTAGGAAGGAGGGCCCCAGCTCATCCCTTGGCCCCTTGGCAGCTGGAAGAGAAAACAGAGAGTCAATAGAATTTAGCAAACCTCGACCAAGATCCTGCTGGTGTCGGTCAGCACACTGGACCCCAAGCGATGTGCAGATGAGCCAGGCACAGGGGAGCCTGCCAGAGAGAGGGGAGGTGGGAGTGAGACAAAACAATCTGTGCTAGGACCCTGCTCCACCCCTGGCTGGCATGTGGCTCTGGGCCTCAGTGTCCCCATCTATTAGATGACAGTACTATTACCCTGCCCCTCCTTCATGGGGCTGATGTAGGGATTGAGATAATCCATATAAAGCTCTCAGGAAGGATCAGCGACGGGCTATTTTATGATGGAGGAACTTAGACACAGTGGCTAACGGATTTAAATCCCAGCCCCACCACTTGGGCTTGGGCAAGTGATGTGGCCTCAATTTTCTCATCTGTTAAACGGGAATAAGCAAAGTGCCTCCCTCCCAGGGTCAACCTGTGGATTTCATAAAACAATGCATGTAAGGCCCCAGCCAGTTCAAGTCATGGACACTATTGTGATGAAGTGAGGATGACGAGGACCACTATTTATCAGCCACTATGAGCAGCTTGAGGGCAGGAATTCCGTCTGGGTCCCCAGCCCCCTGCCCAGGGCTTAGGTGATGGCGGTGGTGTGGGAACAAACAGGAGAAAATCAGGGAAGATTCTGGGAGCTGGTGGCATTTGAGCCAGATCTGAGAGGATGAGGGGGCTAGGATACCTCACAGGTCAGCTGGGAATCCACTCTCCAAGGACTCTACACGTCAGACCAAGGAGTCAGGGAGGGCAGGTGTGGGGACAGGGAGTGCTGACACCTGCCTGGGTGTCAGAAAGCTCTTTCTGGTTGCTGTATGGGGGCCAGGAGGCCAGGGAGGACTCTGATGTGGTCAGGGGAGGCACGGATGGGGACTGAGAGGATGGAGCATACCTGAGAGCCACGACTGAAGTCAAAGCCAAATGCCTTCATATAAGTAGAAGCTGGGGGCTGGAGGGGGCTGGCTGAGGACAGCAGAGGGGAGATAGAGGGTGAGGGGGAAAGGGAGCCCTCTGCTCAAAGAGGCGGTATCCCACCCCAAACCAGAACACTCTCCCACACAGTTGGACAGGTAGACAGCACGAGTGCATTCCTGCCAAAGGATACCAATTTATAGCTCATGGGCCAATTTTGGCTCACCGAAGTTTCGGGGGATTTTTTGTTTGTTCCTGGTCTGTTCATTTGTTTTTGGTTAAGTATTTGCCAATATACAATATACTGTATGATGTACAAATATATAATATATTTGCCAATATACAATATATAGAGCAAGATATTTTACATTTTAAGCTTTGGATTCCTGGCTTCTCTTATAAAATATAGAATCTCAACACCCTAGGCACCCATTTCCTCACAACACCTCAGCTGTAGTTGATGGAGGCCTCCCATTAGCAGATTCAGTGCTGCCCCCCCCGCCACAGGTCCCATCGAAGCCCCCTTCCCCACCTGGCATGTAAAATTCCCAGTCCCACAGCAGAACTACTCTGTTCCCCACACCCGATGTCTTGGGAGTACATACCCAGGGCCCCAGGCACACAGATGCAAGTCCCCACACTACAGAGACCCCCTCCCCTCCAGTTGCAGAGTGGCTCACACGCTCTGGTGTGTCTACATACACCCATACACATGGTTCTAGATGTTTCTGTGCACTCTCACGCCTGAATTTATTCTCCAGTGCATTGTTGTTTCGTGTGTGTGGGGGGGGGGGGATAAGGAGAGAGAGATGGAGTGGGGATGGGGGATATGTGTTAGTGAATGAAGTGAAAACTGAATGAAATGAATGAGTGAATAAATGAAACTCAAAGAGCCTCAGTGCAGGAAGACACGTTTTTCTATCTTTCTGATCTTTTTTCCAACATGGACTTGCACCGGTACACCTCTTAGCTCACACACACAGAGCCTTTCATCCGAGTACAAAGCCTGTTTCCACTTACAACCCAATTCTATCACCACATTCTTCTTTCTCGAGCTTCAATTCAGTGTTTACTGGGCACCTCCACTCCCTGGTGGGCCCTATAGTGGGCACTTCCCTGGGAGTATCTGGTAGAACCTCACCAGCCCCGAGAGCGGGAACTACTCTCTCCATTTGACAAAACCTGGCCAAGACCCCATGGCGTGCATGTGGCCACCCGAAGGCAAGCACAGGTGCTTGTTGGCACCTGCAAACCCACACACGCCTGCTCCGGCGGCATCATTCCACCCGCCCTCGCTCTAGACTCGACTTTCTCCCACAATTTATCAGCCACTATGAGCAGCTTGAGGGCAGGAATTCTGTCTGGATCCCCAGCCCCCTGCCCAGGGCTTAGAGCACAGGCAGCCCGCAGGCGTGGCTTGGCAACCTGCCCAGGGAGACAATCTCTCCCACAACAAGGATGAGAGAGGCCAACTCCGCCGACTGCTCCCACTTGCAGTCAACCCAGAGGAGAGATTGTGTGGCTCTTCTACTCTTTGCACCAAAAGCATTTTCCTGAGTACCCAGCACAAACAGGGACGGGTGATCACAGCTGCTGCCCAGTGGCTGTCCAGATGGCCCCCCGCCCCCCGTTTTCAGCACTCTCCAGAGAACTCAGCTCCTGGAGTGGCCCAGGACTACCTTCCCAGCCCGGCAAACGGATGCCTCCGCATCCCAGAGGAAACCCAGGGCACCCAAATTCTGGCAGCAGGGCATTCACCAGCAGGAACCGGAAACTTTTTCCTCAGGATGCCAGAGTCAGCAAGAGGGCAGAGAAAAGGGGGACTCTCTCTCACAACAGGTTCAGAGATGCCCACGTGCCCAATCAATAACCCAAAACATAAGGAGAAACGAGCAAACTGACAAAGATGCTGGAGTCCGCTGCGCACATGGCAACTGCACCAGCGACACTCAGTTTCCCCTGCAGTCCCACCAGACCTGAGAGGCACACCCCACTCCTACAGTCACACCCCAGGGGCCATTCCACCCGCAGCACCCACACACATGGGAAGCCACACGGTGTGACCCACAGATTCACGGGTCACACAGGTAATCACACCCAAAAGGGATCAGGCTGGACACACACACACACACACAGTTAATACACACACAGGGCTGCTAAGGTCTACGCCAGACCCACCCGGGGCCCAGCACCACCGCCAACCCGCAAGCACTGACACGCGGAAAGACGGACGGCGTGGATGAAGCTTCACAAAACCCAGTCGACAGACACACGCACGAGTTGTACACAAAGACTCGGGGCGCGCACAGACGCACACGCAGGTCCACGCTGTTCCACCCGAAGTTGCGCGCAGGAAGCGCCAACACCCGGCTGCCCGCCGCACGGGCGCACCGCCTGCCCGCAGCTCACACCCCCTGCTCCTGCCCTTGACCACGGACGCGGCCGGGCCGGGCCGGGCCGGGACAGATGGAACCGGACCGAGCGGCGCTGGTAGCAGGACTGCCTGGCGGCTCAGGGAGGCCAGGTCCGCGAGGACCGGCGAGCGCCGGGTCCCCCGGCCGCGTGTCCTTCGGCCGGGCCGCGAGGTCAGGCTAGCTCTCCCCGCCGCCTCGCTCGCCTCGGGCCTCCGCCGCCCGCCGCCCGCAATGCTCCCCGCGCGCGTACCTGCGCCGGGCCTCCTCCTTGCCTCCCCACGCGGCGGCTCTGCGGACGAAGGCGAGGGCGCGTCCCCCCGGCGCCCACCCACCTCCCGGCAGCCGGCGCCCGCCCGCTGGAGTCTCCGCTGCGGCGCAGCCCTGGAGGCGCGGGCCCGGCCGCCGCCGCCGGTGCCTCCCCAGCTCCCGCCCTCTTCCCGGCCCGGCGCGGAGCCGCTGCCGCCGAGGCGCACGTACCTGCTCGCGCCGCGCGGGGCTGCACGGCGGCGGCGGCGGCCGCTGGGGGCTCCGGGGAGGAGGGACGCGAGGAAGGGAGGGAGCCGACGATCGCCGGACGCAGCGGGTCGAGCTCCGCCCGCGGCCGGCGAGGGCGCTCGGAGAGTTAGCGCGGGGAGGGACGGGGAGGCCGGCCACAGACGGGGGCGAGGAGGGGGGGACACAGCGCCATCCTTGCCCTCCCCTTAGGGCTTCTCTGCGGGGGTGGGGGCACTGAAGCTCGGGGCGCAGGGGCGGGGCCTGGG
>PVJC01050849.1:0-11679 GCA_004026665.1 Murina feae | reverse complement strand
TGTGATAGCAGTGAAGGGCTGGGGTGCAGAACCCAGTAGGCAGACCAGACCAGAGGAGCAAGACAGCTGGGCCCAGGTGGCTGGCACATATTGAGGCTGAGCCCATGGTTAAAGGCAGAGAAACAATGCAAAAAAAAATTGCAGCATTCCAAAACCCACCAGCATTAAACAAAGTATTCTGCAGATGGGGACTCTGCCCACCCCATCTTCCTGTGGCCCACAGGACAGTGAATTGCTCAGCAGATTGTAAAAGGGCTGAAAAGAAAAAAAACAAACAAAACAATATCCAAGGAAATAACCTATCAAGCACAACAAAAAAACAGATAACAAGGAAATTGACAAATGAAATAAATCTCTGAGAAATAAACATAAAGACATGCAAATTCAAGATTGCAATTCTGAAAAAATTCAACAAGATACAAGAAAACTCGGAGAGGCAATCCAAGAAATTCAGAAATAAAATCAATAAATAAAAAGAGAACTGAACTAAAGATACTGAAACTATAAAAAATAACCAGACAGAAATTCTGGAGCTGAAGAATTCAACAAAAGATAAGAAAAATAAAATAGCTAGCTTAGGGAATAAAGTAGGCCAGATGGAGCAAAGTATTAGTCACATAGAAGACAGAAATCTAGAAAAGACTCAGGTGGAAGAAGGGAGAATTACAAGTTAAAAAAAATGGAAAAAACTTTACAAAAACTATCTGCCTCCATTAGAAAAAGCAATACAAGAATAATGGCTATACCAGAAGGGGAAGAAAGGGAGAAGGAAACGGAGAGACTATTCAAACAATAATTAGTAAAACTTCCCAAACTTGTGAAAAGAACCAGATACTCAAATACAAGAAGCTAATGTTACAGAATTTACCAGTGGCTGGAAAATACACACAAGAGTACTCAGAGATACAGGAAAAAAACATTTATTTCCAGATGTGCTAGTACTGTGACTCAGGGTAGCATGTTTCCAAATCCTGAGCAAGCCAATATGGAGGAAGCTTTCTCTATACCCTTTGGTTTCTTTGTCCCCCAAATATGGATCAGACTTCTGAACCTTTTGCAGGCTTTGCAAAAAGCCCTGTGTGTTGGGATGGGGGCCATGAGACCACACCTGAAGGCCTGGCCTGGCTCCAGTGCTGATAACCCCCTCTGGGGGATATATATTGTTCATGGTTTATGGCCTCTGTAAAATGGGAATATTTAGGTAAACAGGTCTTGCAAGACCATATAATTAAGGAGGGGGCAGTGACCAGATTATAGGCTAACAAGAATGTGCATTAGGGATACCGATTAACTAGGTACAGAGTCAGGCTGCTGTTCTCCCCCGCAAAAATGCTCTATTTTCCTCATCATTAACAGGACACCTAATTATTTCAATCCAAAACTGCCTTCTCTCAGGGACATTATATTAAAACTGCCAAAAATTAACAATAAAGAAAGAATTCTCAAGACATCCAGGGCAAAAAAGAGTAACATATAAAGGAAAGTCCATTAACTTTTTTTTTCAGCAGAAACCTTACAGCTATGAGAATGTGAAATCAAATATTTAAATTATTGAAAGAGAGGAATCACCAGCTAAGAATAATATAACCAGAAAAGTTATACTTTAGGTATAAAGTAGAAATAAATAATTTTCCAGACATATAGAAGTTGGGAATTTACCAGCATAAGAGCTGCATTACAGGAAATACTGAAGAGTGTTCTACCTGAAACAAACAAACAAACAAATAAAAACAAAAATGATTAAAAAAAACTATGAGCAAAATTACTAACAGACAGAGCATGAAATTTCAATCCTTGTTCAAAATAACTTATCAAACACTTAAACATTACATAGAATTTAAAGGAGAACAAAATTGGAGGAATCACACAACCTGATATCAAATTATATTACAAGGACACGTAATCAAAGCAGTATGGCACTGGCTTAAAAATAAACATATAGATTAATGGAACAGAATTGAGAACCCAGAAGTAAACCTATGCCTATATGGTCAATTAATATTTGACAAAGGAGGCAAGAACTTACAATTGGATCCAAAAGTATTAAGAAAATAGGACAGATACATACAAAAAAAATGGAACTAGAACACCTTCTTACAACATACACAAGAATAAACTCAAAATGGATTAAAGAATGAAATGTAAGATTGAAAACCATAAAACTCCTAGAAGAAAACATAAGCATAAAATCTCTGATGTTCCTCTTAGTAATTTTTTTCTGATATATCTCCTTAGGCAAGGGGAAACAGAAGAAAAAATACATAAATGAAATTACATCAAACTGAAAAGATTTTCCACAGCAAAAAAAAAAAAAAACGTAAACAAAATGAAAAGACAATGCACTGAATGAAAAAATATACTCATCAATGATACATCTGATAAGGGGGTAGCATCCAAAATTTGTAAATAACCCATATATCTCAACACCAAAAGATTCAAACAATCCAATTAAATATGGGCAAAGGATCTGAATAGATACTTTACTAAAGAGGGCATGTAGATGAAATAGACATATGAAAATATGCACAACATCACTAATTGTCAGAGAAATATAAATTAAAACCACAATGCTATATCATCTCACAACTGTCAGAAAAGTTATCCTATATAATAAAAGGTTAATCTGCAAATCGACTGGAACAGCAGAACACGGGTGACTATGATGCACACTGCAGTGCCCCATCCAGCCCCGCCCTTGGTTGCCCTACCCCCACCCTGGGCTCAGGCATTCAAGGTCCACCTCCACCAGCTGCTTGGTCTCAGTGGGACTGAGGCCGCTCCAACAGGTGAGCTGCACCCACATCTACAGCGCCCTGGACCCATAAGATCAACCTGGCCAAGTTCACCACGTCAAGTGCCCCACCTTCATAGTGACTGACGTTGTGGCCTGGGACCTGGACATCCAACTGCTTGGCAATATCCTCAACTTCAGCTTCCCAGACAAGAGCAAGCTCTTCCTGCACCACATGGGTCATGTGGCCTGGGTTGGACCAAGTGGCACAGCCTACTCCTTAGTGGTCCCAGAGGAGGTCCCCTACCTGCTGGACCTGCACCTGTTCCTGGGCCATGCCCTCACCCTCACCCACTCCCAGGCGGCCCCCTTAGGTGCAGTCTTGGACAGTGTGCTGGACCAGGTGCCACAGAGTGTGGTGGATGATGAGGACTGAGGACTGCAGAACACTCAGGAGTTGCCACTGGAGCTGTGGGGCCTGGGTTGCATGGTCGACAAAACCCAGCAGCAGTACGTGCCCTCACGGCTGACACCTACTACAGTCCATCAAACGGGCCAAGGGATTGGACCTCATGGCGCTGGCCTTGCATCCCTCTTCAGCTCAAGCTTCGAGGAGGAGGAGCTGCAGCAGCTGACAACATCGAGCAGTACTGCTTGCGGGCAACCATCTTTGAGTTCAACACCTCCAGCCAGGACCTGAGCAACCTGGTGATGCGAGCCAAATGGCAGAAGGACTGCAAGGCCATTGCCAGCTTCCAGCAGGGCTGGCAGGAGTGGCAGGAGGGTCTGGCTGGCCCCGAGTTGCCCAGCATGGCAGGCAGAGCAGCCTGGGAAAGAGAAGGAGGAGGCAGCGGTGGGAGAGAGTGTGGAGGACAGCTTCACAGAGGTTGTGGGCTGGAAACAGCAGCAGCCAGGACCTGAGCAGGGAGCCAAGAGACAAAAGGAGGAGGCCCCGCCACTGGACGAGGATTTCTATGTCCCCTGTTGGCCCAAGGACTTTGACAGTGAACAGAGCCTGAGCGTTGGTGGGGACAGGGCACCTTTGAGCAGCAGGTGGCCGGCACTATCCTGGACGTGTTGGAGGATGAGGCCAGAACCTTACCAGGGGCTGGCAACACTCAAGTGCGATTGAAAGAAGCAGTTTGTGGGACAGTCAGGACAGAAGGACAAGAAGAAGATCAAGACAGAAAGTGGTCACTACATCAGCTGCTCCTACAAGTGGGACCTCTACCAGAAGTGGATGCAGAAACAGAAAATTGCCATACGCTCAACACCTGAGCTCCAGCAGGCCGCCAATAGTCGGCCCTGTTGGCAGCGCTGTTTCAGCCCGATACAGTTAGGGCATGTGCAGGAGGCGACCAATTAATGTGTCTTTCTCACATTCATTCATGTTTCTCTCTGTGTCTCTCACCTTCCTTTCTAACCTAAAAATCAAGGGAAATATGCCCTCAGGTGAGAATTAACAAATATATATATATATATATATATATATATATATATATATATATATACACATACATACACACATATACAAAAATATATGAATATTGGGGGACTGGAGGGCAGGGGCCCACAGGTGCATGGATTTAATGCACTGGGCCTCTAGTCTATATATATATATCTAAAAGCCAAAACGACTGGTCAACCAGTCACTATGATGCACACTGACCACTGGGGGAGGGGGCAGATGCTTAACACAGGAGCTGCCCCCCAGGTGGTCAGTGCACTCCCACAGCCAATCTCCCACAGCCGGCTGGCAGTGTCAGCATCCAGCATTCATTCCTTTTGCGCCCAGCCTGGCAACCATCGCCTCCTCTCCTGACACTGCCGGAGCCTTCAAGCCCTGGGCTGGGACAGGGTACCAAGGGTGGGTGGCAACAGACATGGCACCTTTCCCAGGGGAGTTGAGGGCCAGTTCCCTCATTGGGGCCAGCAGTCAATCTCTCTAGCACTTCATCCCTAACCTCCACCCCTCTACCCCCGGAAGCAGGCCTTGATTGGCTAGGCCTTGATCAGCCCTGATCACCAGCCAGGCCTAGGAACCCCATCCATGCACAAATTTGTGCACCAGGCCTCTAGGCTTCAATAAATCAACAAACAAGTGTTGGTGAAGATGTGGAGAAAAGGGAACCTGCTGGAAACTGATTGTTTTTAACCTACTTTGGTTGCTCTGAAAGGTCAGAGCTATGCACCCATTGTTTAAGTTGAAACATTGTTAACTACAGCAAATCTCTACCTGTTAATTACATGTAAAATTATTCCTTGGAATTTCCTGCCTAAGGATATTGTTGTTTTCTCAGAGACTCAGTAGAAGGCTGGTGAGACTCAGGCATCAGTGGGCAATCTACCCTGGTAGAGGAAAGATGCCACGCCTGGTCCCCCAGTTTCCAATTTGATTCTCTTCTAGTCTATCTCTCTTCATTTTGTATGCAGCCTCCCTCAGAACTCGAACCCTGAATAGGAACCCTGAACCACGCTGGACGTGTAAGGGGCTTCAATAGAACCCTTGTGCACTGTTGGTGGGAATGCAAACTGGTGCAGCCATTATGGAAAACAGGATGGAGGTTCCTCAAAAAATTAAAAATGGAACTCCCTTAGCACTCAGTGATTTCAATTCTGGGTTTTATATCCAAAGAAACCCAAGACACTAATTTGAAAGAATATATCCACCCCTGTGATCATTGCAGCATTATTTTCAACAGCCAAGATATAGAAGCAACCCAAGTGCTCATCAATAGGTGAATGGATAAAAAGGTTGTGGTACATTTATATAATAGAATATTATTTGGCCATAAAAAAGAATGAAATCTTGCCATTTGCAACAGCGTGGATGGACCTAGAGGATATTATGCTAAGTGACATAAGTCAGTCAGAGAAAGATAAATATCATATGACTTCACTTATATGTAATCTAAAGAACAATATAAATGAACAAACAAAAACAGAGTTCAAGATAATTTTAATGAATTCTTATTTAAAAATAATTATAGATTCACATGCAGTTGTAAAAAATAAGAGAGAGATCCTGGGTACCCTTTCTGCTGTAGTACAATAGAACAACCAGAATACTGACATTGATGAAATCCACCAGTCTTATTCAGATTTCCCGTCTCAGTGTATTCATTCTGCTGTGTGTGTGTGTGTGTGTGTGTGTGTGCGTGTGTGTAATTTTTGTTTAACTGACAAGACATGCCGAATGGTCTTGGATTGCTGTATTCCCTTTTGTGAGTCAATACATAGTTCTGTGATGTGTGTGTATTGCCTGTGTGTATTTGCTAATTTTATTAATTCCAGGTGGGGTTTTTTTTTCTTTTTTTTTCTTTTTTTTCATTTTTTTTCAAAGATTTGACATTCTTTTTAATTCAGGTTTTCCCTCACTTTTTTATACCTTTTTAAACTTAGTGTCTTTTTTGATATGCATACTTTTATGGCAATGTTTATATGCGTGTGTTTAATACAAATCTTCTTTTAACCAGTTCACTATAAATATTTCAAATTCAGCTATTTTGTAACTATATGAGTACCAGAAATGAAAGGTATGTGAGAAAATAATCAGAAGCTATTTAAAATAACTATAAGACTCTCTCTCTCTCTCTCTCTCTCTCTCTCTCTCTCTCTCTCTCTCTCTCTCATTGAGTCATACCTTCACACTTACTCTTTTAAAGGTTAAGAAATATTTTTTAATACTGGAAAAAAACAGGTTCTATTTTTTTTTTTTTTACAAATATCTTGGACAAATCACATATGTTTAAAATTTGTTCTTGCGTTAATTAGTTTTGCAACAGATGGAATTTTCTTACATGGTATTTGTATTAAAAGCAAATGATTTATTTTTTAAAAGGAAAGTTTGCAAAAAAGGATTGTGATCTTTTATCATTCTCATTACTCTCTCTTACTGTTGATTATCAGTCTATGATATGAACAGATTAATATGTTTAACCATTCACCTGATAAAAGACATTTGGGTTGTTTCAAATTTTGAGCCATTATAACTAAAGTTGCTGCTATTAATATTCCTACAGATTTTCTTGGTGAGAATATAAATTTCCACTTTCCTAGAGTAAAACGCAAGAGATCATTTCTGCTGGGTCATATAGTAATTGTGTATTTAAATTTATAACTATTTACTGTTTTCCAAACCATTTCACATTCCTACCAGCAGCAATGGATGATGCGGAGTCTCCTTGTCCTTGCCAGCATTTGGTGTGGTCACTACTTGTGTTTTAGCCATTCTCTGGACGTAATGACATCTCACTGTGGTTATGATTTGTACAGCGCTGATGGCCAGGTATGTCAAAACTTTTTTTTTGTATGCTTATTTGGATCCGTATATATAAGAATATTCAATGAAATCTATTTTACTGATTAGATTCTTTTTTATTTAATTTGATCTTTATATATTCTAATAATGATCCTTTGACAAATATGTAGTTAGCAAGTATTTTCTCTCATTCTATAGTTTTCCTTTTCATTTTATTCAGATTTTTGCAGAGCAAAGGTTTTTAATTTTTATAAGGTCAAATTTTCAGGTTTTTTTCTTTCATAGATTGTGCTTCTGATGTGAAGTAGTAACACTATTCCTACTCCAAAACCCCAAAGATTTTGTTCAACATTTAATTTGAAAAGTTTTATAGTTTTATATTTAAGTTTATGATCTATTTTGTTAACTTTTGTAAAATAGGTGATGTTTACGTTGAGGTTCATTTTCTTTGCGTATGAATGTCCAATTATTTTAGCACCCTTCACTGAAAAAGTTATCTTTTGTGCATTGAATTGCTTTTTAATCTTTATCAAAAATCATTTGAACATATTTATGTGGGTCTATTTCTGTATTCCCTTCCATTGATTTATGTGCCTATCATTCTGCAAATATCATTATCTTGATTGCTATAGCTCCACAGTAAGCCTGATTAAGGTTTATACCTCAATTCTTGTGCTATCATAAAAATTATTTAAAAACTCAGATAGTTGTTGCTAGTCAAGAGTTTTTATCATAAATGAGGGTGGAATTTTGTTAAATGTTTTTCTGAGTTAATATAATTACATCATGTTTTCCTTAGACTGTTATTGTGATTGATTACTATGAATGAACTTTGAATGTTGAACCAGCTTTGTATTTCTAGACTAAACCCACTTGTTTCTGGGAATATACTTTGTATACATTGTTGTATTCAATATGCCAATATTTTGTTGAAGATTTTTGCTTTTATGTTAATGAGATATTTGCCTGTATTTTTCATGTCTTATAATATCTTAACTTCTTTTTAATGTAATGACAATGCTCATAGAATTAGGAAGGGTTCGTTTTGATCACATTTTCTGGAAGAAATTGTATAGAATTGGAAACCACCAGACACTGGTAATTTGGGGGGTAATTTTTTCAATAATTAATATGATTTATTTAATAGATATAGAGATATTCAAGTTGCATGTTTCCTCTTAAAGAAGTTTTGGTAGATAGTGTCTTTTTATAGAAATCAGGCTAGTTCATCTAAATTATTAAATTTATAGGCAGAGTATTTCTTTATTATCCTTTTATGTCTATGGGATCAGATGTTCTTTTTTATTTCTAGTACTGGCAATTTGTGACTTTTTTTAAATCTTTGTTAGCCTGTCTAGAGATTTTTAAAATTTTCTTCACCTTTTGAAAACCCACATTCAATTTTGTGATTATCACTATTGTTTTCCTGTTTTCAATTTCATTGATTTCTGCTCTAAATTTTATTTTCTTTCTTTTGTTTATTTAAACTCTAGTTGCTCTTCTTTCTCTAATTTCCTAAGATAAAACTTAGGTTATTAATTTTAGATCTTATTTTCTAATATATGCTTTTAATATTATAAATTTCCCTGTAAACACTGCTTTAGCTGCATCCAATACATTTTGATAAGTTGTGTTTTCATTTAGTTTAAAATATTTTTAAATTTTGCTTGACACTTTTTCTTTCACTTGTGTGTTATTTAGAAATGTATTTCTTAATTTCCAAGTATTCTAGGATTTTCAACTATCATTCTGCTAGTGATTGTGGCCTCAGTACATACTTTTATGGTTTTTATTTTTTAAACATGTTAAGGTGTGTTTTACATCTCAGAATGTGACCTATCTTGGTGAATGTTTTCTGTTCTGATGTTTCTAAATGGGTTATATAAATGACAAGTAGATCAAGTTCATTAATACTAATTTCTGGGTCAAACTATATCCTCACTAAACAAAGGACTTATAGAGAAGCCTGAAACACTGCTGAAGACAAAAATGACAGAACTGAATTGGTCCTTCATCAGGTGCATCATGAGAAGGCAGTTTCTTTCTTTTTTTCTTTTTTTCTTTTTTTTTCTTTTTTTTTGGAAAGGACAATAATACTAAGAAAAATAGAAGGCAATAGAAAAAGAGGAAGACCAAATGCAAGATGGACCAATTCTAACAAATAAGCCATAGACGTTATTCTACAGGAACTGAGCAGAGCTGTTCAAGGCAGCTCAACATTACCCATTCCAGAGTCATCAGGAGTCAGAGCCAACCCAATGACATATACCACACACATATCTTTACCGATTTTCTGTCTGCTGGATCTATCACTTCTGAAGAGTGTTGTTAGTCTCCCACTACATAATGGATTTTAAGACAATGGAACCTTATCTTTATACATTTGTCAAAACACAAAGCATACAATATCAAGAATAAACCCCAACTTAAACTATGGACTTTAGTTGATAATGATGTGTCCATGTTTGTTTCTCAGTTATGATATATCACTCTGTGGTGGATGTTGATGATGAGGGAAGCTAGTGTGTGTGTGTGTGTGTGTTCGTGTGTGTGTGTTCATGTGTGTGTGAAGGAGGACTTATGGAAGAACTCTACTTTCTGCTCAATTTTGTGTGAGTCTAAAACTGCTCTAAAAAATAAAGTCTGGCCCTGACTGGTTTGGCTCAGTGGATAGAGCGTTGGCCTGCGGACTGAAAGGTCCCAGGTTCAATTCCAGTCAAGAGCATGTACCTTGGTTGTGGGCACATCCTCAGAGTGGGGTGTGTAGGAGGCAGCTGATCAGTGTTTCTCTCTCATCGATGTTTCTATCTCTCTATCCCTCTCTCCTCCTCTCTGTAAAAATCAATAAAATATATTTTTAAAAAATAAAGTTTGTTATTTTTTTAAATAAGGTACAAAGGAGAAAACAGCCTAAACAAACAAACAAAACACATAAAAAACAAATTAAAAAAAAAGAAATACCACAAGAAGTTATGTTATTCTTTGTTAAATCAACATGCTGAGTTTGCCAATGCATCTCATTCTCTCTTTAAATACATTGACTGACATATGTTGCTGTACAGAAAGCTTGAAATTAACAAAACTATTCTTTAGCCTAAACACACATTTCTGCACTTTCTAAAATTGTTAGATCACTTATATTTGTTAGTATACTATAATCCAATATACAACTGATATATCAGTATAAAGAAAGAACTATTGAATATAATAAAATTAACTGGATATATCTTTTAATATATTTTATTGATTTTTTTACAGAGAGGAAGGGAAAGGGATACAGAGTTAGAAACATCGATCAGCTGCCTCCTGCACACACCCCTTATTGGGTTCATGCCCTTGACCGGAATCGAACCTGGGACCCTTCAGTCTGCAGACTGACACTCTATCCACTGAGCCAAACCGATTAGGGCTTAACTGGATATTTTTAAGGACCCTCATAAACTCATAAAAAATTGTTCTCAAATTGGAAATGAAAGAAACAATTGTAAAGTACTATTTTTGTTTTAAAAAGTAGCAAAATTCTGTACTTAAATTGCTTTGCAAAAGTTCTCCTTAAATATCTGCAAATAGTTGTAGATATGATTTGCGTAAGAAAGGTGATAAGATACAACTTGGTCCCATTCGTGTGTTTGAAGTGGAAATAAATGATTAAGGTTAATATCTGGAATCTTTATGTGTTACCAATGTGTCCTGACTAACCAACCAATCAGTCCTAGTCACACTAACTATGAGAGTTTGTACTTGACCCACTCCACACAGTTCAGATACATGAAAAGTTTAACTGTGCTGAAATATAGATGTGCCATATCCACAGAGGATGGATTTGGAAATCTGTCAAACTTGTATAGAGACATTTCTGGGAGAATCTGGAAAATGTCATATAAACTTTGGTAATTTATAGTTTATAAATAACAGACTTATTTTTAGTGTGGGAGCCCCAAGAGTAAAATCATCTGTGGGACAGATCCTGTGGGCTTTAACCCGATCTCTAGCACACACTTGAAAGATAAGATGGCATGTGCCTGCATGTACACACATATGGACGGAGCAGCACTGAGGGGAGAAGAAAGGCTTATGTCATGGCTCTGAAACACTGAGTCTTTTCAACAGAATCCATCCACAGCTTTCAGAACCAGTGTTATTTTCAATGTGTTTCCAAGGACTATTGGCACTTCATCCACAACAGCAGGGCATGTGTCTTCATGTGCTGGTAAAATAATCGCTCACATCCCAACCCAGGTCTGAGGGTGTGTTTGTTAAGTCACTTGGCCATGAAGCTGGAGCCGAAAGCGGCTGCTGTCAGAGGAAACATTTAGATGACTCAGCCAATGAGGTGCTTTATTGGGTTTGGCAGCAGACAACAGGTGGCTATTTCATGGAGGAATGAGGCTGTAGTAGTTGTTTGTACAGTCTTCCCAGTGTGGCCACTGTTATTTAGATTGGTGAACTGGGCAATATTTCATTTCTCAGGAGCCTGCTGAGTTCTGCTGATGGCCAGCTGTTGCCACTATTTGCTTCAGAAGACTGGAGTGAAGTTCTCACCTCACCAATATGCTCTCGCTCCCTGAGGGGCAACATCTAGAGTCTGGGGCATGAGGATGAGACCAGCTCCTCCAGTCCTGTGCCAACTTGGCAGGAGCCTGCAGAAAGTTTCTGCCGCACCTTTAACGAGACTGGAAGCCTGAAT
>PVJC01050848.1:0-11657 GCA_004026665.1 Murina feae | reverse complement strand
AAAAAAAAAAAAAAGTATCCCTTTTAAAAGATGTTTTAAGTGCCTTTAATAGCTCAGTTAGAGAACAAAATTCTTTACTGGCAGGATACCTAAGTGCAGATTAATCCATAGACCTTCTGCATTGGCTTGCCATGAATTGGGTTTTCTGAAGAACTCATGTTCCTTAGATACATCAACCCAAAGAGCAAATAGATCAGATCCGAAAGTACAGAGAACAGCCATCTGTATGACTTTCTCAAGTAACTCAAATTTATTATAATACTAGGGGCCCAGTGCACAAAAATTTGTGCACTTGGGGTGTCCCTCAGCCCAGCCTGTGCCCTCTCACAGCCTGGGACCCCTCAGGGGATGTTCACCTGCTGGCGTGCCTGGCCAGACTGTGTGAGGGGCTGATGGCTGTTTGCAGGCTGCCCACAGTCCCTTCAGGGTTCAAGTCCCTACTGGGGTGCCTGGGCAGGTTGGGTGTGGGGCTGAGGGCCGTTTTTAGGCTTTCAGGCTGCCCACAGCTCCCACTGACCCAATGTCACAGCAAGGCTGGCTGGAATCAGGTTTCTGGGGTTTATTTATCTTCTATAATTGATATACTGTTGCTTTAAGTGAGGCCTAGGCAGGTAACGAAGCTTCCTGTTGGCTTCAGCTCTGTGGCTTCTATAATTGAAAGATTGTTGCCTTAGTAGAAGCCCAGCCGGCCTAGGCAGGCAGTTTTCTCCATCACTGGTGCAACGGAAGCCTCCTGTTTGGTTCAGCTCCATGGCTTCTATAATTGCAACTATGTTGCCATGAGCAGAGAGAGGCCCAACCAGCCTAGGCAGACAGTTTACTCCTGGTGCAATGGAAGCCTGCTATTTACTCTAGCTCCGTGACTGCCGGCCTCCATCTTGGCTGGATTAATTTGCATACAGCCGCTCTGATTGGCTGGTGGGCGTGGTTTAGGCATCCCCGTGAAATGGTCAATTTCAATATTACTCTTTTATTAGATTAGATAGTAGGTCTAGAGGATTATATGGGCAAAACAGTACTTGAATGACATCATTCAGGTCGAATTTTTTTTCAAGCAGAAATGTTACATATTCACTCAGTTTTAAAGGGCTTAATAACAGGAAGTAAAGAACAATGCCCCAACACTTGTAGAATAATTCTGTTTTCAAAACTTTCACTAATAACAGGAAGTAAAGAACAATGCCCCAACACTTGTAGAATAATTGTTTGTTTTCAAAACTTTCACTAATATCCACTCAGCCACCATGTATTGACTAAAAATGCAATATATAAAATACCCACATTAATTACAAAATATAATTCTGACCTTGTTCTGTAGAAAATGATCCTCCAAGTCCACCTTTTCAAATTGATCAGGTATCTGTTGACTGTTGGCATTAAAATTCACTGGAAATCCCTCACAAACTTCCCAACTAAAAAAAGTGAAACATTTGATTATTTTTGGTAGAATAAAATATATTTATTTATAGTGCTCTTTAATCTACTAGTATAATAATTTATGCATTTTATACTCCACTAGTAAGAGAAAACTCAATGTATAATTTTAAATAAAAATTTGTAAAGTGTCTGGTATCCATAATTGGGAAAGGGAAAGTTTTTCATTTTTTTAAATTTTATTTATTTATTTATTTATTTATTTATTTATTATTTTTTTATATCATAAAGTTTTACAAAGATTGGTACATATATCTCTTTTTTCCCCTGCCCTTCCGCCCGCCTCCCCTACCCCCCAGTGTTTTGTGTCCATTATTTCTGCTTAAATGCATGCACCAAAAGTCTCTTGGCTGATCTGTTACCCCCCCCACCAATGTTCCTGTCCTTGTTGCTGTAATTAGACAGTCTGTTTGATGCTGCTCTGCCTCTGTATCCATTTTTGTTCACCAGTTTATAATGGTTATTATTACCCATAGATGAGTGAGGACATGTGGTATTTTTCTTTCATTGACTGGCTTATTTCACTTAGCATTATGTTCTCCAGCTCCATCCGTACTCCTGCAAATGCTAAGAACTCCTTCCTTTTTACAGCAGCATAGTATTCCATTGTGTAGATGTACCACAGTTTTCTAATCCATTCATCTGCTGATGGGCACTTAGGCTGTTTCCAAATTTTAGCTATGGTAAATTGTGCTGCCATGTATTCCATGTCTAATTAATTAAATTAGTTATTAATTATTAGTAGAACAAAGAAACAAAAAAATGACTTTTATTCTTAAAGAATCACTCATAGTTGGGGCCATCTTCACTGCTACATTTATATTCTAAATACAATGGAGTATGAATAATAAAGGATGTTTTTATACTTATGATAGTTGTGCTAAGCACGAGTTTGTTATTTTTAAGAACATCCTAAGAGGCTGCACAGTCTAGTGGGTACATGGACAAACCACAAACTGGAGGTGTTGAATGCCATTCTTAATTTAGCCAAATCATTTGTTTTAAAAGTGAGCAAATCCCTACTCTAAAGAAAATTACTTGGCTCAACACTGATATGTTAAGACATATCCTAGAACATGCTGTTATTCAACAGGTTCTGGGGTTGGTAATAATATTTTTTTCAATACTCTGAGAAATACAAGTAAGAATATGATCATTAGGATTTCAAATGATACACTTTAGAGTACAGAAAGAAAATTCAAATGGAATCCAAATATTAAGGAAATTATCTTCAAATTCGTTCAGTAAGGGCAGGCAGTTTTAAGTTGTTATTCTTAAGAAGCTAAATCTAATTTGAATCCACTCACTAAAACAATATTTATTGCACCTGGGAAGTAAAATTAAGAAGGAATACATGAATTTAATATTAAACTCCTAGCTAAAAACTGAAGGGTCGAGGCAAATGTAACAGCTTGGAGAAAGATCATTGCCCATGAAATTCATCTCATAAATGGAAAGGCCTATTTAAAAAAAAAAAGAATGCTGATGAGTTATTTCTATCCATAAAGAAACAGAGAACAGGACAAAAGAAATTCAAATCTTGCCTAATACATGGCAGGCAGTCTTTGGGGGGAGAGTTGGTCTTCGTAGACATATGTAGCAAAAGGTTGACTCTAGACTGTGACCTCACCAGACTGACTTTGGTTTTGTGGATCTACCCTCTACTTTAGTCTATTCACTTATATCTTAAGGAAAGTTGTGATTTGTTAAATTATAAAGTATTAAAGCTAGATAGGATAACCCAACATAGCATCAGTTTTTTTGCTTTGATGTCCAATATAATAGCCACTAGCCACATATTCCTATTTTAATTAAAATACATTTAATTTAAACAAAATTAAAAATTCAGTTCCTCAGTCACATTAGTCAGACATCAAGTTCTTAATAGTCACAAAGTATGTTTTCATCATCACAGAAAATTCTGTTAGTGCAGGATAATGTTTAAAACCTCAGTTCTTAAGAAAGACTGTCTGGGATAGAATTTTGGATCTGTCTTATACAAGTGGTATGACTGGGCAAATTCCTTTGCCCTACTGTCAGTTTTTGTTTCTATAAAATGGAGTAATAACAGGATAACAGGTAATGATGTGATCAAAATAATTGTTTTGAGGATTAGGTTATTCCTACCCAGTTCATTTAAAACTGTGCCTGGACCATGGTTAACACTCAGGGGATGCTGGGTTTTATCTTTTTATAGGCAAGACAGACACCCATCTGCCCAATGGAGAATTTTATGTGGATATCAGACAAGATGCCCAACCCTCTACCTCCTGCTCTTCTTCTCACTCTCTCACCAAGCCTCCAGTATATTGCTTTTGTTTTTAATTTATCATCAAATGAGATCCTTAAATATGAACACTCTTATGTATAAACATATTATATAATAATTTAATGATTCCATGCAAATATTAGAATGGAAGCACTAAAAACAGCCTTTTCATTTCAAATAAAATTACCACATCTGTAAAGCTGAAACTGTAATCTGCTCATTGGCCCATACGTGTTTTTTTTAAAACTCAAGGAAAGTTAATGATGTTAATGGTTAAGTCTTTTTAGGCATTAGCTCATTATATCATGAAATAAGTCAATAAAATAAATAATTGTTTATGTAAGACTAGAGGCCCAGTACACAAAATTTGTGTATGTGGGGGTTTGGGATGTGTGTCCCTCAGCCCAGCCTGCACCCTCTCCAATCTGGGACCCCTTGAGGGATGTCCAACTGTCCGTTTAGACCTGATTTTGGTGGGATCAGGCCTAAACGGGTAGTTGGACAACCCTCTCACAATCTAGGACTGCTGGTTCCCAACTGCTCACCTACCTGCCTGCCAGATTTCCCCTAACTGCTTCTGCCTGCCAGCCTGATCACCTCCTAACCACTCCTCTTCCAGCCTGATTGATGTCTAACTGCTCCCCTGCTGGCCTGGTTGCCCCTGCCAGTCTGGTCACCCCTAATTGTCCTCCCCTGCAGGCCTGGTCCCCCCCAACTGCCCTTTTGCAGGCCTGGTTGCCCCTGACTGCCCTCCCCTGCAGGCCTGGTCTCCCCAACTGTCCTCCCCTGCAGGCCTTGTCCCTCCCAACTGCCTTCCCCTGCTCACCTGATGGCCCACAACTGCCCTCCCCTGCTGGCCATCTTTAGCGGCCAACTTTGATCACATGGGGGCGGCCATCTTGTATGTTGGAGTGATGGTCAATTTGCATATCATCTCTTTATTATATAGGATGATTCAAAGAACATCTTTTATTGTTTCACTCTCTCACTCTGGAAAATCTGAATTTAGATGAGTCAGATTAATCTAACCAAGCACACATTAATTTACTTGTCACATCCAGGTAGCAGAACAGCTTTGGGATCCAAGAAGGTTTTATATGCAATTGTAATACCACCTCTGGCAAATGCAGTCACCTGGTCAAAAGTCAAACTCAAAACAGGGTTCCATGGAGATCTGAAGAATGAAAAAAAAAAAAAAATCAAAGCTATCTGCAAAATTATGCAAACACTGAAATTTGAGCACAAATAAATAAATAAAACATAAAATACCAGTGTCTAATAAAATCCAAAAATACTAAATGCACATTTTACTTTATTTGGCTGATTTATAGTATGTCAAGGATCATTGCAACACATAATATTTTAAAAAATAATTTAAACAATAAAAGTAAAATATGTAGTGGAGAAAAACAACCATTTTTTCTTATAGTGTTCATTTTGTAATAACTATATCCTGTATAGCTAAATGATGTTCATCAATGTGTAGCTACAATACAATACACCAATAATAATTTTTGGATCTGATATTTATTTGATTAAAAACAACCTTTTTCTTTATGGGCTAACTAAATGTTATGCTAATTTGGTTTTTTATTTTACATACTGCTAGGAACATTTTTTAGGTTAATTTAATTGTTTGAGAATAAAATAGAAAGATTCATAGACAGAGAGCAGGCAGAAGCTCTGGTGGGGAGTGTTGGAAGAAGAGTCAAGGGATTGAGCAAAAAAGAAGAAAAAGGGAAAAGAACTCATAGGTACAGACAACAGTGTGTGATGGAGGGGTTGGTTTGGGAGGTAAAAGGAGATATAGGGGGACAAATGGTGATGGAATTAAATAAAGAAAAAATAAAATAAATCAGATGGAAAACAGATCTTAAATAAGAATGGCCAAATGTCAAATATGAGACTGTTTTCTAAATTGATGACAAAAACTTGCTATTTAACTTTATAATTATAGGACTCAACCACATCACCTGTGTAGTATAATAAAAAATACTTAAACTGAATCTAATCATGAGAAAACACTCAGAAAAATCCAGAATATGGGACATTCCACAATAAAAGTGCTGAACTCTTTAAAAAAAAAAATCAATGTCATGAAAAACAAAATAAAAGGTAGAGGAATATTCTAGATTGATGAGAACTTAAGAAAATAACTAAGTGCAATACACGAAGCTTATTTGGATCCCAGGTTACAAATAGCTCTAAAGCGCATTTTGGGTAGTTTGAATATAATCTGTATGTTAGGTGATATCATATTATTGTTGACTATGTGAGATATTATAATGTGGTGATATTGAAGAATAACTCTAATTCTTCAGTTATGTGACCTAAAGCACTTAAGAGTAAAACTTTAATGATTATCTGAAATTAATTTCTAACCATTTAAAGAGAGAGAAGGGAGACAAAAAACAAAAAGCAGTAAAATAAATGTGGCAAATTCTTTAAATTGTTGAGCTTTAGTGAAGGATAGATATTCATTGTATTATCATTTTAAGTTGTCTGTAGATTAGACATATTTCTAAATAAAAATTGGGAGAAAATAATTAAAGGACTCAAAATTGAAGCAGATATTGGCAATATCATCTTTTGTAAATTAGTAACCTGATTCCTCATATCAACATATACTAGGCAAGTTAGAATTACTCCCTGAAAATGATTATCATTTACTTAGTACACATTGCACATTTTCTATATATATTTTAAATTGGATGGAAATAAATTTTAGAAATCCCAATAGTAGCAAATGTATAATGGTTTCCAAGTGCCTCATATTAGATTCAAAACCAGAAAAAGAATACATTATCCTATTAAAATAACAATAATGAACAAATAAATATATAGACTATGGATTCCTCCAGCTACAATCCTCAGTTGATTTTGGATATTTCAAATATACTTAGCGTTTCTATTAGTTACTCTACAAATATGATATAAATAACCAAAAACAAGTGTTTGAGCTTATTAAAATACAGTAGTATAGCAAACATTAATAAAAACATCAAAATTAGTCAGTCATTGCTTTCACTTTAACAATGATATTTAAGAAGAAATTACTAGCCAAACATTTTAGTTTAAAATCTTCTATTGTAATAAAATTCATTGCTGTTTGTATCATGAGAAAACTATGTTCTCAGTGCACTTAAAATGTATTTGAAATCTGTCTTTGGGGAGAAAAACACCATTCCTTACAGATATTTTGAGTTTTGTAAATTACACACCATTAGAAACTAGTAAATAGTTTAATTTTATTCTACTAGGACAAGTGAAATAGAATTTTGTAGTATATTACCAACACTAATCCTCCCAACTTCTTCCAAAACCATCATGGACTTCTGAGTAAATTTATTTCCATACTTAAAATTTGGACTATTAGAATATATAGCAAATCCAATTAGCTTCTAGCTCTGTCCAGGTTATTCTCATTATAATTATGATCAATTATACTCTATAAGCAAAATTATTTTCCCCAAAATTATTTTCCTCTATTGTGTTCTACAAATAAAGAGCTAAAAAAAATTAAGAGAAGACAGAAAAGTGTGTTTAAGTTTCCTGACAAGCAGTTTTAGAGTTCATCTGTATGTATTCTGTCAAAATATGCATAAATCTCCAAGGCAGTCCACACACAGCCCAGCTCATCAGTGTCTGCAGACTGCAGCCTTTTTCTCTCCTCAGAAACACAAATAATTGCATGCAGGAATTTACCAATCTACAAAAATTTACACAACACTTCGCAATAACCAGTAATTATTGTGGTATAATATAAAGCGCCTTTGAGAAATACAACTTTGATACAATAGAGCTTACGAGCTTTACCAATTTATCTCTAGCTGTTCTGTCATTGGTGCTTAAAAGGTTAAGACTTTATCTGTGAAAACAGAGAGATAGTGGGGAATCATGTTGTCTACAGCTTCATAAATCTTGCTTAAAATCCTTTTCAATTACCATCCATTTCTCTTTTAAAAAAGGAGAAAAAATAGAGGAGTGGAAGCAGGTCAGGGCAGTGTGCGACAATGACAGTGTGATGGGCTTGGGCCCCCCGTGGCGTTTCCATCTGCTATCATTAAGGTGACTACTCAGACATGAACAAATCCCACTTGCTGTGCTGACAGGCAGACTTCAAGAACTATGACAAGGCATTAAGACAGAGAGGGAGAGAGGGAGAGGGAGAGAGAGGGAGAGAGAGGGAGGGAGAGAGAGAGAGAGAGAGAGAGAGAGAGAGAGAGAGAGAGAGAGAGAGAGAGAGAGATATGACAAATTTCACAAACGATACCGCCTCACAAAAAAAAAGCACATTTTATTGGAATTCAAAATTTTAAAAATTTTTCATAAAGGGTGCTCTCGGCTTCTCAACTTTCCTTTTAAGTTAGTTTGCCCCAGAAGAGACTGAGGATGGGCGGAAGAAACACCTCGCTCCTCCCTACCTGTACGCTTTTCCGTAAGAGACCCAAATTTTTTGCTCATTCTTCAGCAAAAGTGGATTCTTAATTTCTTGACCATGCTCATCGAAAAGCCGCGTTGAAGAAAAATTGAGGCCTGGTGGGTTGATGGAAGATCCTTGAAGCCTTTGATGAATCTTAAGAAGTAACTGGTGTGTGTTTGGGGGGGCGGGGGGGATAAGGAAGAAGAAGAAAGAATTACATAAATTGTGAGCATCTGTAATAAACCGTCTTTACTCTGTAACAAATGAAGTCCAAACAAACGATAATTAAATTCATACAGAATGCTAAAAGAAGTGTGAAATGATGGCAGTGTTTAGCTCAAAGGAAAGTCACAAAATGAGCATGGGCTTTTAACCAGCAGGGGGTGCCACAGGCTTGTGATTGAGCTCTGACCCTCTGGCGCTGGGATTGAAAGCAGATGTGACAGTTTTACAGGAAGAGCATTTAGCTTCTGCACATGGTAACAGTCCTCTTTGACGAGGGTTATGCTTTTCTTGTGGGAACTACACATTCTCTTAGGGCCCTTGCAGAGCATGTTCCTGAGATAACCAATGGTCCAATAATTCACCAGTTACAGGATTGCAAAAATAAACATGCCTTTCAAACCAGGTTGCTTCAGCAGGACTCTGCCTGGCTGTATTTTAATGAAGGGCCCTGCAAATGCTTGTGAGCCACTTCAGTAAGAGATGTTTTCAAGTTGTAAATAAGATATAACTGACGTGTGAAGTGTGAAATGCTGTCATTTAATAATTTTAAGTACTAGCATTGTCAATGTTTGCATCTACCTTACCTTTAGGGTCTCTGGATTATCAAGATATTTCTAATTTAAGGAATATTTCAAATAAAAGTAAATACAACAGAACTGGGTAGCAGATGGCATTTTAAAAGACTTTTTCATTATTTTTAGTTACCTTTGAGTGTTTCGGCCTCTACTCTTTCCCGCTCTGTGCCCCACATTATCCATCATTCTGTCCCCCCTCCCCAGCCTAGCCTTCTGTCACACACAGGCTTCCTTTTTCGTCTCTCCCTTGTCAGTTCCTGTGTCTCTCAGTTTCTTGTGACTCTGTAATCTTGGCAGGGATGCAAATATAGCTGTGAACTTTCCTTGCCTAGCTCTGTTTAGGGTTCCTCTTTCATTCCTTCTTTTAATTTCCATGGAGGTATACTGGGATGTGTTAAATGCCACGGCTCAAAGGAAAGAAGAGAAAGTTGCAATCTTGTCATATATGCCAGTTTCCTCTCTTATTGGTTCTAAACTCTTGACTAAAATATTTTCTTTGATCGGCAACTATATTTATAGAATACCTAAGAATTAGGCTTTGTCCTAATTAGAGATAAATAATCGTATCTCTGACTTTATCAGCTCTACATTATTTCAAAAGCTCTATATTGACCAGATTTCTAGCCTTGAGCATCAGAAAGGCTGAAAATGATAACACATTTTTTATTTCAATAAAGTTATTATTTCTCACATAATATAGTCAAATCCTTTGAATTACAAGTAATAGCTACTATTTTCTTTAGGGGTATAATAGGCAAAGATGTTAGAACTGTAAGAGTTTGCATTTTTTTATTGGAACCACAAACATGGATTGAAAATCTGTATATTGAATTCACAAAACCCTACATATATTTCTGTGCAGTCTCAGCCATTGAGCTTATTTTTTGTTGCCTTGCTATTATGTTGGAAAAGCAAGCAATGCTGATCATTGTTAAAATCACAGTGATTTTGTTTTGTAGTCATCGCCTTTTTTGTAAAAGGGGAAGATTTTTAGTCCAGGAGAGACATGTGTACACCAAGAACGGGAATGTGTGGGAGAAAAGTACTGGAATGCCTGACCACAAAACAATGAACACTTTCACTGGAGTTGCATCTCCATCTCCATTCTCTCAAGCTGGTGACAGACTGCATTTTAGGGGTTCAAAGATGAGCATCCCACAGCTTCCGGGAGGGAGGGCCTCAGTGCCTTTCATCTCAAGGGAGTTGGTTAAGGCTGGAATGCAGTGACCAAATAAATGTGATATTCGTCACCCATTTATCTTTAAAACTGTCATCACCAGGACTTTACAGGCTAAGATTTTGTTCAGGAACCTGAGAAGAGTATGAAACAGTTTAGGCTCGTGACTGAGAGAAGTGTGCACCAAGGAAACAGACATCCTTGAGTGTCACCAGGGATCTCCCAAAGAGTTTCGCCTTGTTCCTAATTCAAGTTTCCTCCTGGCCCCCCAAGATTAACTTGCATATTAGAGAAGCAAAGAACAGTCCATTTCAATGTGTCACAAGCCAACTCAAAAAATTCCTACAGAGTATTAGCTTCCTATATAAAATAATATAAATGCCATCTTCAATTTAATATGAACCAAAGAGTAAAGTATCCTAATGTGAAAATGGGAGGGTGGGGGGCGGGTGACAAGTAGATAATTCTAGGAAAACTTCCATATCATGGTAGTTTTAAATAGTCAGGGATGTGATGGTAAAAAGAAACTAGCCTAGACTCTTGACCCTTCTCTCTCTGATTAATGAAGGTAGCATTTCCCTTCTCTTCTGGGCCAAATTAATTTTATGCAACTTTAGTGGCTGACCATAAAAGCCAGGTAATAGATACCACCAGGGAGAGGCAAGCCTGAGGGTGCTGAACTCAAGAGGGGGGGAGGAAGAAGCAAGTTCCAAACAAAAGCCCAGCCACAGAGCCCCAAACACTGGTGTGCACTGGGGCACATAACCCCAATTTGTAAACAACAGGGGTATTCAGTGTCTTTTTATGCAAGACAAAGACTCCAAATAAAGCTTCTGAATATGTTGACTCTGCCCGAGAAACATCCCAATGATCTGGGAAATAAAGGTAAGAGTGTCTAAGAAAAACCATTTGGATTTGCCCACAATGAGCATAGGAGATCAAAGCTTCATGTTAGTCGCTCAGGGTCTTGGGCTTGGAAACACCCTAAATCCAGGACATACCCTCCACTGAATATCATGTCACTTCTTTTCAAAGTGTAAACAAGAGGGCAATCCCAGAGTCCAGTGTAGACAGATCTCCAAATACAAGCATAATGAAGGTTAAGATGCTGTTGAATAAGTGACCCCGAGTTGATTAACAGAGAGCCCAAGGAAGTCCAAAGTCAATCTTAAGATTATCAATCTTTACAGCCCAGCAAATGACTGATCTTTTCTAAATAACTTTAAAGATGTGATTATCTAAATCAATTACAAGTAGCTTGGAAGACACTTAGAATCATAAATGAGCAGTCAGTAAACTCACTTTTTCCATCATATCACCAGTTTGGTTTGGGCTATTAGACACCAAATCTTTTTGGCTGATACAGATAGAGATCTCTCCAGTGTCTTTACCATTTTCAAGTACCTGAAAAATAAGTACATTCAAAAATATAAATAAATACATGTACACACACAGATGTACATATATTCATACATACATATATAAACCCAAACAGTCCTGGCTTTGCTCAACAGGGTGTGGAATTAAAGCCATGGGTACAGGAACTGTGCGAAG
>PVJC01050847.1:0-11670 GCA_004026665.1 Murina feae | reverse complement strand
GGCAGGCCGCACCCAGCCCTGGCCACGCTCAAAAAAGAGAACAACATGCAGGGGAGGGCAAGAGTCTGAGAGATCATCATAGAGGGGGTGCCTGCTCCAAGCCTCCACAGTGTGCCTGGTGGCAGGCCCCCGGCAGGTAGACACACACAGGAGGACTGCTCCGAGCCTCAGATGCGGCTGGGGGCAGGTCCCCAGTGGTGACACACACACATACACACACACACACACACACACACACACACAAAAGGCGCAGACTGGGGCCATCATAGGACATCCACTGAGGGGTCCCAGACTGTGAGAGAGCACAGGCCGGGCTGAGGGACTCCCTGCACCCCGAGTGCACAAATTTTTGTGCACCGGGCCCCTAGTATTAATATAATCATTTAAGAAGAACTCTAAGTAAGATGAACTCAGAGGCTCACACCAAGACACATTATAACCAAACTTTCAAAAGACAAAGACAAAGGGAGAATTTTGAGAACATCAAGAAAGAAGCAACTCGTCACATACAAGGGATCCTCCATCACATTATAAGGAACTTTGGAGGCCAGAAGGCAGTAGACCAATATATTCAAAATGCTGAAAGAAAATGAAACAAAACCAAAAAAACCTGTCAACCAAGAATCCTATAATCCAGCAAACCTGTCCTTCAAAAGTAAGACATTCCCAAGTAAACAAAAGCTGAGGGAGTTTGTTACCACTAGACCTGCCCTGCAAGAACTAATCAAGGGAGTCATGAAGGGTGAAATGAAAGGACACTAAACAGTAATTAGAAGATGTAGGAAGAAATAAAGATCTCAATAAAGGTAAATACATGAGCAATTATAAAAACCCATATTATTGTAACAACTAGAGGCCCAGCTCTAGTAGCTCACTTCTGCTTGCCTCAACTGGCCGCCCCATCCATTGCCACTCATAGCTCGCTGCCTCGCCCTCTGCCGCTCATAGCTCTTGGCTGCTAGTAGCTCATGCCCTGCCCCACCTGCCACAAGAGCCGCTGCTTGTTTGGTCATAACAGTATTATGGTGTGATGGCCACGGGCCTTTTATACAAGAGATGGTTTGTAACTCCACTTTGTTTTCCACATTATTTAAGACACTATCACATTTAATAAACAAGCAGTCTAAAAACTAGTATTACTAATATAACTTTGGTTTGTACCTCCAAATTGTGTGTTCTACATATTTTAAGAAGCTAATGCATGTTAAAGAATTATTAGTTTATGCTTTGGAGCACACAATGTATAATGGTGTGATTTTGTGACATCAACAACCAAAAGGGTGGGGACAAAGCTGTTATAACTTTAGAATGTTAATGTTATCCCCATAGTAACTACCAAACAATAGCTATAGAATATACACAAAAAGTATTGTTGAGAGCCAAGATGGCAGGTAGGTAAATGCCAGCATTTCACCTCCCACAACCACATCAAAATTACAACTAAAGTACAGAACAACCATCATTCAGAACTGCCTGAAATCTGGCTGAAGGGAAGTCCTGCAACTAGAGAAGTAAAGAGGAAAGCACATTGAGACTGGGAGGAGGGTCAGAGGCACAGAACAGGTTGGTCTGACACCCATGTGTGCCATTTTTTTTAATTAGGTGGGATACCTAGGCTGCAGAGTTCTCCCATGAGAAGCAAGTGGTACCAACCCCACATTAGAACCCCAGCCCAGGGGTTCCAGAGCTGGGAAGAGAAGTCCCTGTAACTTTAGGCTAACCAGTGGGAATTGTAGCTGTATAACATGGAGGCGGTTGGAGACCCAGGTATTCCTCTTAAAGGGCCAGCACACTAACTGACGGGGACTCGATCTCTCTGGGCTCCAGCAGTAGAGCAACAGCTTGAAAGGAACCAGGACATTCGGGGAGGAACTGGATTGTCTGGCATTGGGGGGCAGGAACTCAGGAGTGGCTTTCTCCCAGATAGGGGTCATTGTTCCTGTGCTGGGACCTCCCCCATCCCAGGATTAACTAACAACCATATCTGAGTTTCCATCCATGTGACCCACACTGTTTGCTCCACCCTGGTGATTCCCTGAGACCCTGCCCAATCCAATTTGCAAACCCACCCAAGCTGTTTGCAGCAGCTTTTGCATATGAATGGCCTGTCCTGGTTCAGGCTTCAGACTTTTCTGACATCTTTCAAGCAAGCAGAAGGTGGGTGGCCTCAGCATGCTCTATACCTATTAATAAAAGGCCCAAGACCTTGAAATAGCACCAGCCTGCCTTGCTTCACAGTTGGGCCTTGCCTGAGCACTTCCAAGCCCAATACAAGTAACAACCATCTGCTTATCTCTCGGTAGCTCCTGCCAGGTGATCCCAGGCGGTGGCTGACTTTATACCTCCTGGGAGGCCCCAGAGCCAGTGCAACCAGTGGACAGCTTCAGACCGTACCAGATTACAACTCTACACGTCCACAAGGGACACACTCAAGGGGAAGACTCAGTGAGTACCAAAGCCCCACTGAAGCAAGTCTTCTTTCAGAGGTTTTGCTCTGCACAGCAGCTCTTCTGTTGTAGTTGCGGCTGGTCCTCACAGCCAGTTCGCCTGGAGGTCTGTTCCTCCCAGTGATGTCAACAGCAATCAAGGCTTAACTATAATAAGATTGTGCACACAGCCCACACAGCTGTACACCTAGAATGCCCAGCTCAGGTGACTGGGGAGACTGAGCCTCTGGGCTCTACAGTACACCTACTACACAAGGCCACTCTACCTTGCATAAAAATCAATTGATCCAGTCACTTCAAATTTTAATTTGCATTTATGTGAATGAAACAAACTTTATGGAATTGCATGTATGTACATAATTCTTCATTGTATACAGTATTGTAATACATAAGTTATACATCTATACTTACACCAAAAGCAACAAACCGCACAACGTAAGTGATTCCTTTTTTATTCCTGCTTATGGAGATCTCACTCAAAACCCTTGGGCTGGCAAGAGAATTTTCTGGGCAGTGAACACACCAAAACATTAAGAGTAAAAATTCTTTATAATCCCATATGTTTCTCCTCCCAATTCTCATGAGTTTGAAAGCATTTTTATCCTGTAACCTTGCTGCCATAACACCCAACCTGATGTGACCCTGGCACAAGGTTACAAAAGTGCATGACTGACATTCACAAGCTCTCCTGAACCAAAAATCTTCTTCCTCCAAAAAACAAATTACAATGAGCATCTCTCTCCTGATTGGATTGACATGGTGGTAGCTCTTCAAAACATACATGTCAGTGTGTATTTGTGTATGTGAGTGTGCTTATCATACAGCCTAAGTGACTGCATCTTTTCTTTTAATTCACTTAAGTGAGAAATCTGGCATATAGCCTAAAACTTGATTGTTAATTTTAACCCAGAAATTATCTCTCATCTCTCAATATTTTGGCCCATGTTTTGTTATGCCAAGGCAGATTTACCAAATCCAAGAAAAACCAAAATTGAGGAAATTCTGTGTCGTCTCCCTTGGTACTCCACCTCCCAACCCCCACCCTCATGTCTAGACATTGCTACAGGCTTCACAGTTACCACCCTTTTTTTCCACATTTCATTAATAATTGTACAAGTCAAACAATAGCTAATCTGGCAATTATACACAAGTTAAAACATTGGAACATGCTACCCTGCATTGCCTGCCAAATCACACTAAAATTTGGATCAATGAAGGTGCTGAAAGATTTTTCAAAAGTTAATCCTGCCTTTCTTCCTGCTTGTTAGGCAGACTTATAAGAGACTGAAGTCAGTCATTCTAAAAGCAAATCAACAACAGCATAAAACCTGTCTCCTTGGCTCTATTTTCTCAGTTAAACCAGAGTTTGAAACCCAGAGTTTGGGGCTGGTGAAGAAAAGAAAGGGAGAGTGAGGCAGAGTACCCACACCCTGAGATAATTGCATCAGGGTGAAAAAATGAGCACCACACCCCAGGCAGTCAGATTTCTGGGGTCACTTAATCATGCTCTGCACACCTGTGCTATGAGGGCAGTGCAGCTGCAAAGACAAATGCTGTTAGGCTAAGAAGCCAAAGTCCCCATTCCCCCCTAGATTTAGCTACTTCCAAATGTCCAAGATTAGCTACAAATTTTTGAGGAGTGAAGTAAAGCAAAAGCAAGACTGGGTCAGCAGTGAGCTCTTCCAGAATCAGTCTCGGCCAAAATTTTTCTTTTGTGCTTCTCAAACCTGTGCTCAGGCTTCCAGTTGCCCACAGAGCCTCAATTCCCCATGGCCATGGCATCCTTCAGGTGTTGTGTGTCTGGGATGAGCTACATAGACAAGGGTCTCCAGCAGTGTCCAGAAGCACCTTCAGAATTCAGATTCAGCCCCTATAAATAGCATCAACTCTGCCTACACCTCCTCCTCCTGACTTTCCTCACTTTCAGTACTCCCAGTAGATATTACTAAGAGGTGAAAATATCAACACATGCAGGAAATAGAACATTGATCATGCCTTCATTACTGATTTCCAAGGAAATCCTGGAGAAGAAAGAGAAAGGAAGTCTATTGAAGGACTGCTTTAGACTTGAAGTCTGATTCTCATTAAAGATCAGTCAGAGGACTTACTAGACCATCTCAAAGGCCAATTCAGACCTGAAATGCTTCAGTTCCTTGTCTGTACACCTGACTGGGATTTGGAATCTGGATTAGGAGAGAATGTAATATACCAAAGTTATGATGGGCTCCATATTCAGGTATTGAAGCCTAGTTGCTGAACTTTTGGTGTTCCAAGGACATGCTTGGTTGCTGGGTTCCTCTCAAGATTTGGTCAACCTCACAGCTAGAGGCAAAGACCCAGCATTTGGTCAGGAATCCTAGGGTGGTTCTGAGATTGCCCTTGATCTCAAAACTACCTTGGAAGTTTGCGGAACAACCCATCTACCCAATCTGTCTAAGGCACTGAGGTAGAAGAGGACCTAGGTTTGACCTGGAGCCTCTGGACGCAATGGCCAGCAGAGCCTTTTCCCCTCATTGGAATCTACTTCAATATTTATACTAAGGTGACCAGACGTCCCGCTTTTGGTGGGACAGTCCTGATTTTTAACAATTTGTCCTGCATCCCATGGTGTTTTAAAAAAGTCCCGATTTTTGGAAAGCATGCACGACAAGCTAGGGAACGGCGGGAGAACAGAAAGGGAAGATACAGTTTTCGCGGCCAAGCGGTCAATGGTGTCCCACTTTACCAATGTTAAAATCTGGTCACCTTAATTCATACTCATCTAGGGCTGGCACAGATAATAAAGTTGGTTTGCCTTAATTGTCCTGTATCCCCTTTTTGAGCCCACATCCCCCATCTTGTTCTTTCTCTTCCTTCCTCCTAGGTGCCTAATACACTCATGTGGCTGTCAAGTGGCTCAGGGTATTCCATTCTCGTGGCCCAGCTAGATGAACTCTGATGTCACCCAAAGACTATCACTTCTTACCTATAGTAATCTCTGCAGTAACCTCTCTGGTCATGAATCTTTACAATCCATTTTCCATTCTAAAATGGAAATCTTGTGAGGACATAGTCTCATAGTCTTGCCTAAAACCCTTAATTGGCTTTCCATTATCATTGGGTTATATTTCATGCTTCTTACCATGGTGTGCATGTCATTTAAGATCTGGCCCATGATTATCTCTACAGTCTCATCTCTTAGTACTTCCTCATGTATACATGAATACTCTATAGAGAACTTTTTTCAGTTCTTAGCATGCCTTCCAGCCTTCATACTTGCTATTGCCTCTCCTGGAACACCCTTTTATTCTTTCTTTTCCCAGGTCACCTTTGATACAGAGTCACTCCTCATCTATCTCCTCCATAGAGCCCCTTAATTCTCCTAGGTAAGTTTAGGTTGGAAGCCACCAACATATTAACTGCAGTTGAAGCAAGAGGAATGGATGAGTTTACTCATTGAGATTGGAGAATAAGAGGACCCAAGCACAAAACCTTAAGGTGGACGAAGCAAACCAATGAAGGACCCTGAGAAGTAAAGGCCAAGGGGCGAAGAAGGAATATCAGCAAGTGTGTTTTTAGATACAAGTAACAGACTATCCTAGTTTATATCAGTTTAAACAATAAGGGAACTAATTAGGTCATGTTAGGGGATGTTGAGAACTAGCATGAGCTCCAGAAACAATACATCAGGGCTCCAACTTCACTTTCTGTAACTCGTCCACAATACTGCTGGCTTCCTCCTCAAGCTGGAGGGAAAAAATTGCTGCAGAAGTTCTTAAAGTAATAATTCATTGTCAAGAACAGAACCAGTATGATTGGCATATATAATCAGATTTGGGTTTGGATGAATACTGAGATATCAATCACTGTGACTGCAGCAAAAGGGCAGCAGGATATATGGGTGTCAGAGAAGCCAAAGTAGAAAGGATGACTAGCAAAGTCAAAATGTTGTATTGAGGTCAGAGTGCATACCTCAAACATAGTAGAATTGAGGTGTTTTTAATAAAGCACATTATTTCCTGGTTGATCTTGATGAATTAAACTTATCCAGCTGGAACCATGTATTTGACAGCTCAAAATTCTCACAAGTCAGTCAGGAAGAGATCAAGAAACAAAGAGGATCGAAGTAAAAGAGGACAAGGAAAAAAACAAGTGAAGTTCAAGAGTAAGGAAAGACAAAAAGCGTTTTGAATTACCATTAACAGCATAGGAGACCACATTCAGCCAAGAAAAAAATTAAATCAACCAGAGAATACATATCAAAGGTCCAGAATTAAGAGCAACTGTACCTCATGATTTATGGTAAATTTAAATAACTTCAATGTCTTGTTTTACTTAATGTTGTCAAGACAACCCCATAGCCTTGAGGACTTCGGCAAAGCACTTTTTGGCCAATGGAGAAACCATCTTTCAGAGGCCTCACTTGGCATTGTTCACTCTGTAGATCAGCTCCTTGATGCTATTCTCAGAACAAATTTTCCAATAGATGCTAAGTCCATAGAAACACACTGAGAATTGTAGGAAAATTTATTTTCCATCTGTTTCCACCTGTACTCAATTGAGGATATCAGCTCATAGCCCAAGCAATATATAATAGAGGCCACAAGCTACTCCACCCATATTTTATAAAGTGCCTAGAGTGGCAATTTTAGTATTGCAGCTGTAAATAACAAGATTTTAGACTCATAGGGCATGATCTCATTCTCCAACATACATCCAAAGCTTAAAAGCCAGTGTGTCCTTATGGATTATTGTGTTACTGGTGTTGCTGAGCTCACCAAAGCTCATGTGGTCCAGCTTAATTTCCTCAGAGCTCCTCTGTACATTCTCCCCTCCCTTCTCCATCTGGGAATTGCATGTACTGTTTCCCAGGGACTAAAATCTAAGAAACCATGCACTATGGAAATTTGTAAGAAGAAGGGAGCCACATAATCTCCATTGGCATAATCTAGTAGTTTCATTTTTATGTTCCTCAATGGGAAATTTAATATCAAAGCATACTCAAGACATGAATTAAAAAACTCTCTTTAAAATCTGTGAACAGCTTCCCATGGCTTTGGAAATAAAGATCAAATGCCTGAAGTGGCTTATGAGGCTCTCAGGGTCTGCCAGCCCCTTCAGCCCTTCCATGCTGCCCCCTTCTTCTCACTATCCTCTCTTTCCTTGGCAGAGGAGGTCCAGTTCTCTCTGCCTGGAATTCTCTTGACTTCACATTCAATCTTCATAGTTTATTCTTGATCCTCAAAGCTCAACTCAAACATTAAAAAAATTCTCCCTCTCTTCCCATATTAGATTGGGGTCCTCTATTATACCTTTTCCTCCTATCTGTATTTTACTTCTAGGACCTTTACATTATTATGTGAGTAGATACTTAATGTGTGTCTTTCTAGCACATTCTAAGTACTATGAGTGTCATAATCATGCCTGTCTTGTTCACTATTCTCAGCCCCAAACCCAGTGCCTGGCACAAAGTAACTCAGTAAGTATCTTGCTACGAATTACTATTCCTCATGCCCGCTAGTGTTAAGGGGGAGGGGTGTTCTAAATTCTGATCTGTTATAAATCAAAATAGCACAAAAAGTTGTTTTCCTATGCTAGTTAAATGCCATTCCATTTATCCTCCTTTTGTTAAAACATTTTAAATAACAGTTTTATTTAAATACCAGAGGCCCGATGCATGAAATTCATGCAACAGTAGGCCTTCCTTCTCCTGGCTGCCAGCACCGGCTTCCCTCTGGCACCCAGGACCCAGGCTTCCCTTGCAGCCCCAGCTTTGTCCCGAAGGTTGTCCAGAAGGGCATCTGGTCTAATGAGGATATTACACTTTTATTATTATAGACTAGAGGCCTGTTGCACGAAGATTCTTGCAAAAGGCCTTCCATCCTCTGGCTGCCAGCACCAGTTTTCCTCTGGCACCTGGAACCCAGGCCTTTGGTCCAGCCACAGTGGAGAAGCCAAGCTCCGCTCGGGCTGCAGCAGCGAGGTTTGGCTTCTCCACTCTGGCTGCAACAGAGAAGCCAAGCCTTTTCAGTCTTCGGTCATCTTCAGTCATCACTCCGAGCCTGCATATGCAAATTAACCACCATCTTTGTTGGGTTAATTTGCATACTCATCCTGATTGGCTGGTGGGCATAGCAGAGTGACACCAATTTACATGTTTCTCTTTTATTAGTGTAGATAATTCACACACCATACATTTCACCTATTTAAGTGTGCGATTCAATTTTTTTTAGTATATTCACAGTTGTGCAAACATCACCACAATCTATTTTAGAATATTTTCACTACCCCAAAAGGAAACTCTGTACCCATTAGCAGTCATTTCCCATTTTCTGTCAGCCCTAGGCAACCACTAATCTATTTTCTATCTCTATAGATTTGTCTATTTTGGACATCTATATAATAAAAGGCAAATGGCTGTAATGACCAAAATGACCAAATGAATGGTCACCAGGAAGTGCATGGAGCACCTCTCGGTCCCTCCCCTGTGGCCCACAGGCTCCTATCACAGCAAAACTGTCAGCTGACGGTGGGTGGGGTGAGGTAGATACAGCTAGAGAGGCAGAGCCTGATCTGCAGATGCAGTGGAGGCTGCGGATCAGTCCTGGAGATAGGCCTAGAGAGAGAGACAGCTGTCAGCAGGGAATTCTGAATTTCCTAGAAAAGCCAATGGCTGTCTAGGAGGTGGAGCTTTTGACTCTGACTAGCATAGAAACCAACCAATCAGAATCAAATCAGGAGCCAGTGGCTAGGAGGCAGAGCTTTTGACACTGGCTGGCATAAACACCAACCAATCAGAACCAAATCTGGGTGAACTGTGAAGGCAGAACCTAAGGTGGGGGCTGAGGAGAGGTTTTAAGGGCAATAGCTATTTGGTGTAAGATGTAAGAAAGTAGTTCAATTTTTTAATAACCAGTTTGCAGTATAGTGTATATGGCTGGCTATCAGTCCAGGTATAGGGGTTATATATGTTTGTCTGCCAAGAGCATCTCCTCCTGCTGAAAAAGGCCTTTCTCCCCCATTTAAGCAATTCTATCCTATATAATCTATCTATACTAATAAAAGGGTAATATGATAATTAGACCGGATTGACCAGCCATCTTCCAGATGTCCTACTTCCTTCCAGACAAAGCCATGGTGGTGGGGGCTGAGGCAGAAACAGGGGTGATCAAGCCAGCAGGAGAGGGCAATGGGGGGCAAGATCAGGCCAGCAGGGGAGAGCAGTTAGGGATGAGATCAGGCCAGCAGGGAAGGGCAGTTAGGGGTGATCAGGCAGGCAGGCAGGCAGAGAGGTTAGGGGCAATCAGGCCATCAGGGGGGCAAGGTGGGAACAATCAGGCCACCAGGCAGAGGGGTTATGGACAATCAGGCAGGTAGGCAGGCAAGTGGTTAGGAGCCAGTCATCCCGGATTGTGAGAGGGATGTCTGACAGCCTGTCAGGCCTAAACCGGCAGTAGGACATCCCCCGAGGTGTCCCCAATTGGAGAGGGTGCAGGCTGGGCTGAGGAACACACCCTCCATGCACAAATTTCGTGCACCAAGCCTCTAGTTCACATATAAAAGAATATATACCTTTTTCAGTTTTTAATAGAATGTTCCTTAGATTCTGTTATACATTCCCAGCCAGAAAACTACATAAGTATTGTGTCTTCCTCAGGGTACCACATCCATTTGACCCTCATTTGTGATGTTAATTCTGATGCCCTATGTGAGATGTTGCCCAATTCTGTTTAGTCACTTGTATTCTATAATAATAACATTTGTTTTGTCCTCTGTTCTAACAGTATAACTTCAAGTTTTTTTTCCTGTCCATCATTTGATATTTCACCTTGTGTCCTTTCTTCTTGTTCTTTCTAGCTAATTTATTCAACTTCTAATTGTATTGTTCTGGTGCTCAATTTGTTTCCTTAACTCTGACATATCCCTTTTTAACCACACCTGCTGTTTTAGCATTTCTTCTTGTTTATTTTAGTCTTCATTCTCAATGTTGGCAGCTGTCTGGACCTTCTGTTTTCTCTGACATGTGTGAGTGAATTCTTGACCCTCTTCTAACTTACCTAAAACTCATTTATCTTCCTCTTAGAGCTCCAGTTTGAAGTCTAAATGAGGTGTTCTATACACTTTTCTCTACACTGATGACAAGGTCATAAGGGTAGAGGGAGAGAGTTCAACTGTAGGTGTGTACTCCCTTTGTTGGTGGACATGAACTCTCTTTAAAGAGTTTGCTCTGCCCTAACTGGTTTGGCTTAGTGGATAGAGCATTGGCCTGCATACTGAAGGGTTCCAGGTTCGATTCTGATCAAGACCATGTACCTTGGTTGCAGGCATATCCCCAATAGGGAGTCTGCAGGAGGCAGCTGATCGATGTTTCTCTCTCATCAATATTTCTAACTCTCTATCCCTCTCCCTTCCCCTCTGTAAAAAAATCAATAAAAATATATTTAAAATAAAATAAAATCTTAACTAATAAAAGCATAATATTGAAATTAACTGTTTCTCCAGAACAGGGTAAGCCATGCCCATGAGCCAATCAGAGAGACTGTATGCAAATTAGCCCAGCCAACATGGAGGCCGCCACTCACGGACCTGAGTAAACAGCAGCTTCCATTGCAGCAGGAGTGAAAGTGAAACTGCGGCTGCTCTGCTTATCCTCAAGCAAAACACATGTTTGCAACAAAATAACAATCATAGAATCCTCGGGAGCTGAAGGAAACAGCAGGCCTGGCCTAACCACTAAGTAACATTGTCTCATTATAGAAGCCGCGGGGTGAGGCAGAGAGGAGGCTTCGTTAGTAGGAGGCCTCAGCTTAAAGGAACAGTGTATCAATTATAGAAGATAAAAAAAACCCAGAAACCTGTGTCCAGCCAGCCTTGCTGGGACATTGGGTCAATGGGAGCTGTAGGCAGCATTAAAGCCTGAAAGTGCCAATCAGCCCATCACCCACGCTGGCCACAACCCAATGGGGTGAGGGACGTTACTGGGGGGCTTGGCCAGCCTGGAGACAGCCATCAGCCCCTCACCCAGGCTGGTCAGGCACTCCAGCAGGTGGACATCCCCAGAAGGGTCCCAGACTGTGAGAGGACACAGGCCAGGCTGAGGGACCTCCCGAGTGCACAGAGCAGCTGTAGGGCAGAACAGCGCAGGACCCAGGACTGGTGAGTGGGAAAGAGGCGGCAGGGTTGGCGGCCTGCTTGGCGGCTCCCCAGGCCCTTTGCGGGGCACCGGGGAGCGGGAAAGAGGCGG
>PVJC01050846.1:0-11672 GCA_004026665.1 Murina feae | reverse complement strand
TTTTTTTTTATTGCATAAAGTATTACAAAGATTAGTACACATACCTCTTTTTTTCTCCCTTGCCCTTCAAAATCAGCCTTCTTATGCATTGATAATAGAATTGGAAATTGTTATAGCTATTGTAAAGATGTCAATACATTTTTTAAAATGTAAAGCTAATACTATCCTTTTGCTACCCTTTAACAAGTTATCCCACTTTTGACTGAAGAAATTTATTTAAGTGTATTTATAATAATAATACAAACTCAGAAACAATCTAATTTCTAACAGTAGGTAAGTAGCTGACTATGTTATATTGCCTCTCTAGTAGCAAACAAGATGCTGCCATTGGAATGAATGTTTTAATGATGCAACAAAATATTAAATTTTAAAAATCAGGTTCTAAATACATATATAATATATCTATACTTTATTAAAGAAATGTATGCATATAAACTTGGTAGAAAATACTCAAGACTGTTAATTTTCAAATTAATATACACTGCTTTTAAATAATATAGTACATTATTTAAAATATGCTCACTGAGAGACTTACTTTGAGGACAATGAGGAAGAGGAATGTAAATATTCTTTACCCAGTAATTAGATTTCTGGAAATGTATACTAAGAAAATATATAGACTAGTAGGTTGAAAAAGATGCTTATCTCATTATTATCATAATAATAAAAAGATAAAACCAACCTGGGATTGGTTTGGCAAATTATCATGTATTATCCTGATCATACTGAAAGAATGCAAGGCTTAAAATAAACCTTAGAATCAACATGGAACATAATTTTGATACTAAGATATAATTACAAAAGTAGCATATAAAAATGGAGTGCCCCCTTCTATATAAGTGAGCATTAGAAAACCAGCTAGATAAATTAAATCTGAAATAGTCACGCAAAGGAATAGAATACAGCAGTGAAAATGAATGAATAATGACTACAACCATGGATGAATATTGAGAATGCAAGAAGAATGAAATTAATTCATATGAGAATTCACACATATAATTCAAACACGTACAGTTAAACAACCTACTCTGGGGAAGTACATGCATTTGTCTAAAACTTCTACAAAATATATTATGCATTCAATAATCAGGCTATCAATGACTCTGAGATAGCATTGGGTTATGTCCATGTCCTCCCATGTTCTGGGAACATTCTTAAGAATGTACTAGATACATGAGATTTATTTTATTTTTATTCTATATATATTGAAATGTTATAAAATTTGCTTACATATGTTTAATATTCAATAGCATTAATTAAAAACAGAAAGAAAATATAGAGAAATATAATATAGTTTATATTGAAGGTGTTGTGTTTATATGTTATTAGTTTTTCTTTTTTCAAATTTTCTATAATTTAGACATATTACTAAAAATCTCATGGTCTGGTTATTCAAGTATAATTGAGTCATTTGTATCCTCCATTTTAAAACAAAACAGTATGTTTTCTTTTTCATGTAAAGTAATTCCTTTAAAATTATATAGACTAAGTTAAGTATCGAGTGCCCTAACAATTGGAGAACCTTGCATATGTTTTTATATAAAAGTCTGAAGGAGTTAGTTCACTCTACAAAAAGCTAACTTGATTTTGGCATTTTCCCCCAGGAGGCAGTTCTGTCTTGGGCTTTTGCTTTTGTTTTGTTTTGTTTTTTTTTGGAAACGGTTGTGTTGCACATCAGAGTTACTGGCATCGACCTTTAACATATTAATTAAGATACAAAGAAAAAAGTGATGCTGTAACTGGCATTTGATTTCATTTTTAAAAATATAAATCACATGATTAGATAACTAATCATATTCACATATAAGTATGTGATGCTGTGCGAGTGTTTTGTTTGCCTTTAACAGTTTGTAGATGCAAACTGTGAGGGATGGGGGAAAGTGTTTTATCTATTCTAAAGTGTTAGCATTGTCAAACATAATGGATTCTATAATTGGTATCTGCAAAACGTGTTAGATTAATTATAATGAATTGTAAAATTAAATGTGCCGGATATTTTGATATATGTCCATTTTACAGTTACAAGTTTTCCAATCCAATGATCTTTCTTTTTTTTTTTTTTGCTATATTGACACTTGCAGACAAGAAAAAATAAACTAAATATAACCCATTCACGGAAGTAGTTTATTTTTTAATTAAAGTAATGCAATTAACTGGCCTTCTTGCATCAAGATACAGTTGGCATATTATAGGGTTTAATTTTTGGTATTGAATTTTAAAAACGCTAATTGTGCCAGTTAATTAAACGGTGGCATTATGCAGTAAAGAAGATTAGGCAGCATCAGTTGTTTATGTTTGTAATCTTCATTCTGCAGGACCCAAGAATGAGTTGTTCCTTTTCTATGGGAAAGGACGCCCAGGAATTGTTAGAGGAATGGACTTGAATACCAAGATAGCTGACGAATACATGATCCCCATAGAAAATCTGGTAAACCCTCGTGCTTTAGATTTTCATGCAGAAACCAATTATATCTACTTTGCTGACACCACCAGTTTCCTAATTGGCCGGCAGAAGATAGATGGCACAGAGCGAGAAACCATCCTGAAAGATGGTAAGTGACAATGTGCAACATTAACGTTAAACTGCCCAGAGATAAAGTACTTTGAAGGGACAAATCCAATGCATGTCAAACTAACTTTAACCAGTACCCAGGTTACCATTGATTTAAAAATATGTATTAATTTGTCTTCAGTAATATTATTTCTACATATTTTTCACATACTAGCATATTAAAACCTTCAATATAAAGTTGAACTTGCAATTATCCACTACATTTTAAGTATCACAGGAATTAAATTGAGCTATGTATCCACTTTTCATGGAAAGACATAAATTTACTATTATTTGTTTATAGTTCTATGTGGCAGAAGATAATATTTTAATAGGACATCAGAGACTTTTGTAATATTTGATTCTCACTAGAATATTGGTCATGTCACTCAAAGTACATTAAAAATATTAATATCCCCATTGTCATCACAATTCTTGAATATTGTTTCTTTCTTTGTAAATCATTAAAATTCAATTCTTTAGAATTTTTCTTGAAATATCAGTATCTGTAAAGAAACTTTAATTGTTTATGCCTATTGTTATTTATATATATACTAGAGGCCCATTGTAGGAAAATTCCTGCAAGAATAGAGCTTCTTGAACCAGAGTGAAGTCTCGGCGGGCTTCGCTCCCATCTCCGCTGCCTCGCTCCCTCCCTTCTCCACCACTTTGCTCCCTCCCATCTCTGCCACCTCAGCTCCCTCCCTTCTCTGCGGCTTGGCTCCCTCCAGTGGGTGTCCACTGCCTTGCTCCCTCCCTTCTCTGCTACCTCCCCTGCCTCGGCTCCGTTCCCTTCTCCCCTGCTTCGCTTCCTTCTGCAGCACTTGGCTTCCTTCTATGCTGTCTTCAGTCTTTGCCATGCCTGTGTATTCAAATTAACTGCCATCTTTGTTCGGTTAATGGGCGTAGTGGAGTGACACCAATTTGCATGTTACACTTTTATAGGTGTGTAATATATACACACATATATACATATATGTAATCATATATATATACACATACACTCATAGTATATATACACACACACACACACACACACTCATAGTATATATACACACACTTTATTAAAGTCAGTGGATTTCATGCATTATTTGGCTTAGTAACAACCAATTAAGAAACAAAAATAATGTAACTTTGATATAAGTAGAAAAGATCTTTAAGAATCAAGCAAACCAAACCTTCATTAGGCTGCTAGTCACATGGAGCATGTCAATTAATGCTTTTGGACCGCAGTTTCCTCATATATACAATCTACTTCTACAATATTGTAGAAATCCTTGATTTAGGGAACAATGATTATGACTGTATTTTATGAAGGACACAGGGCTAACTATCAAACTTGATTAAAAGGATTTAGGAAATGGCCATTGCCTTCAAGGAATCCATGGTCTACTTTTGGAGATACTGTAAGTGCACAAAAACTGTAAAGGGTTTGAAGCATTTACTTTAATTAATAAGTTCAAAGATGACCCAAGGAAATGTATATGAATCAAGAACATCTCTAAAAGGAAAAATCACAGGGAGGAAGAGAAGTCTTTATGGCATATTCCCAGCAAACTTTTTGTGGAGAAGACGTTATTTTGACTAGCTCTTATAAAGAAGATGTTAAGGAGTGGGGAAGGATATTCCATGAAAACAAAACAAAACAATACAAAAGCACATTCTCCAGAAAGAGCATGAGGGGAACATTTAGCTCATTAATACAGGAGGTTTGTTTACAGGTAATAGTGACAGAGTAGATGCAAAAAGTGAAAGGTGCTGAAACAATAGATCTTACATGTGAAGTGAAGGATCTTGGATAAAAATCCTGAAGAGGTAAGGGACAGGAAATACTTTTCAGCCAAAGGATAATGTGAATCAAATGATATTTTAGGAGTATCAGTCTGGTAGTAGAGTGCAGAATGAATCAGAAGACGGAGAGAAAATAAAAGCAGAGAGGCAGACTAACATTATTTACAGCATGACGGGTAAAGAATGGTGGTCTGCTATCTTTTAAAGGAAATGGGGGCAGCATAAAGAGATTTTTCATTCACCTCAGGTTCACTTTAAGTCAAACTTCCACTGATAAAAAGTATAGTTTCCATGAGTGACAAATGAAGTGCTAAAATGAAAAAACACTCCTGTTTTTGTCCTTTTTTGTCCCATTAGAGTTAAGATTTATATTTTAAATTGGACTTGGCAGAGGCTATCTGCCTACTTTTCTCTGTGATATGATGTCAGATAATAGAGACTTAAAGATTTTAGGGCAATGAACTTGCAGTAGATACGTTTGGATTGCTCTAATTTTGATTAAACATTTTCAAGAGGGACTGAAATATAATTTAAAGGATTCTTGGTTTCTTTTTAAAAAGTGTCAGTTCCAATGATGTGTCTGAATGGTCTGGCTAATAATCCTAACTTTGACAACCATATCTTATCAGTGACTGATTTTTGCACTCCTTTAAAGCAACAGAGATCAACCCTCATAGCGGCTTAACTTCTAGGAAAATTTGTATAGTTTCATTTTGGCAGTTTGGTGGTTATGCAAATATTTTGAGATTTCCACACATAAAATATATTAACATTTTGATATTCCTACACAAGGAAAATTAATGTATTTTATTAGTTTATGTTTTTTCTCACCAGTAAGGAGAATAGCAATAGATATTATGACACAAGACTAACATGTCAAAACAGAACTTATATTTGGCAAATTATAATTTGTGATTCTTGGAATCAGAAAGATGAAGTTCTCTGCGTATTCACTCATTTAACTAGACTTTCTACAATTAAACCTGAAGACTGAGAGGCAATGCTCCATTTGACAAATAATTCTTTAAGTTTTGTAGAAATTCTCAGTCTTAGATAAATTTGTGTGGTTTGAAGTATAAGACTATATAGAGATTTTATTTGTAAATAAAACAAATGTCCTAGACATTTGTGTCAGCTCAGTCTTTTCTATAAAAGAAAAGAAAACACAACAACATTTAAATAGAGGACCCATCTCCATTATTCTTGGACTTTTTATATTTATTTATTTATTTATTTATTTGAGCTCAAATGTTCATTGAAAACCTCCTAAATGTGATAAATCCTATAGTCGTTGTGGACTCTTGTGAACTTAAATATTAGTTAAGTAAATTAAAAAGGAAAATTGTACATTTGAGGCACTTCCATGTATCTCAATGATTACTGAAATTATCAGTGGAATAAAAATATTAGTGATTTAATAAAAATAGAATTCTATAGAATAAAACACATACCGATCTGTATTTTTTACCCCCTGGAATTTTTTGTCAAAATTTTTGTAAAATTCATACTTAAAAAAATTATTATTTGATTTCTTTGTCCAGTCAATAAATATTCATCAGTGCTTTCTCTGGGCCAAGTGCTGCTCTTGGTGTTAGGAATATTGATAGGAATAGGACCAAGATTCATATACAGTTTATATCCCAATAGTGGGAGGCAGGTAAATAAACACATAAGTGAACAAGGTAATCATAGTGCTGTACAGAGAATAAAGTAGGATATTATGGGACAAAGAAAAAGAGATATCAAAGGGAGGAAAATTAATTCTAAGTGATCAGGGAATTTAAATGAACCATTTTTGCAAGGTATAATTGTTACTCTCTGTAAGATGCCCTTTATAAGACTGAATTCATTTTTATCTTCTAGGGAGTCTTGCCCAAGATTCATTTTTCATTGTAGAATGAATCATAATTTTCGGCAGAAGGGGAAAGACATAAAAATGACAACTTACTATCCGATTTATTATGCATACATTCTATTAGTGCAGTACTTGTTTTTGAACTGTACAAATTAATTCTTCTGGGATACATATATCCAAATAGAGGGCATGTAAAAATAGTTTTATACATTATTTTATATCTTTAAAAAGTTTTAAAACAGCATTCAACGTACTTTTTTTCTAGGTTTGGAAGATATTAATGCCTGCAGCTGCAGCAGAAAACTTGTAGTTCCAACAGTTTCCATGATTAAACTGGAAACTTGGTTATCATGTTTGTGGCAATCTGTTGCGAGAGTTGCAGGAACTAACACAAAGCCTGTGCTCATAAGCATTTTGCTGTTTTGACTTTCTGTAGTTCCTAGGATGGGTTCAACCTGATTGAGATTTGGAGTAGGTACATATTTCCACACCTCAGGGTCTCCCTTAATGTAAGATATATTGTAGAAAAAAAACAAATGAATATTCTTGGAGAGGATGCAAGATATGCTCCCTTTTTGATATTATGAATAGAAGTAATAGAGGAAGGGGAAGCAGTCTTTTTATGCCAAACACATTCTTCAGATAGCATGTTTAAAGTTAATTTGTTGATACGCTATCGAAGGATAAAATCGGGTTTATGTGATTGCTTGTCCAGCATCTAAAGGGTCAGCCCTATTTTTCCTCTTAGTTCCATCCCAGAATCTCCCTACTCTCCCCATGGATTTTAGAATTTAACAGTTTCTCCAATTATGCGTTTAAATTGTGGTATTATACCCAGGCCATTAATTCTTATTTGATAAGTCATCATTGTAATATTTAGAAATCTCAACTACCACCAACACACATACACACACACACTACCAATTTAAGACCCACTTTTGAACTCCAGAAATATTTTCAGACCTCTATTCTAACCAGTTCTAGGCCAGCCACTCACCTTAGAGTAATATTATTTTCTGAACCTAGAGGTCACCATTTGTTTTAGAATTTCAATGAACTTCACCATTGTATAACTCACTAGGAATTTTTAGTGTCTTACAAAGATCAAGTTTTGCAATGATGAAACAAACATGATGAGCTATCACTAATAACTTATGCTAGACAGTTCCCATGAACTTAAGTGATTATGCCTTGCAAAACATTTTAAAATTAAGAACAAACTTTTACTTTGCTATTAGAGTATAGGTGAATATCAATCTTGTTTTTCTGATTTAACTCTCAACTTTATCATAAAGAAAGGTCTAAGACTCAAAAATGTAGACTCTGACCAACCACTCAAGGAAATAATGAATGCATTTGCCAGTCATGAGACATTTCCTAATTAACATTGTTGAGAAGAGATTTGTGTTCGCAGCTCTTGAGAATCCTCCTGCTGAGTAGCAAGGTTACATAGCCTATTTGCACATGCTGACTATTGTCCACTATCAATAACATGTTTCCCTGGACTTTGCTAGTTAGTCCTGAGAACGTGGGTTCAATTTTATGGTCAATTTGTAAATAGACATTGCTCATAATTTTTGGTGTTTCTCACAAAAGGTATGAGATATTTAAAAAAACAAAAACAAAAACAACGCTTTAAGCCAATATACATATTTTTGTCTGAAAGTTGACAGGGAAATAAGAAGGTTGAAATCTTCTTCTGAAATATATTATCATAAAAAATGAAATTAGCCATGTCGCTGATGGATTTTAGTAAACATAGAGAAGATAACTTTCCCCTATTTGCTTTCATCCAATGTCGGCATACATACACATGTATATGCATCAACAAACACAGCATACTACACACACGTGTGTGCATGCACACACACAAACACACGAGTTCAGGATGGCTCTAAAAACTTACATTAAAAATTTTATTAACTTGTTAATGTTAAATTCCTTATAAGGTCAAACAGACAATGTGAAAATATTTGGTAATCCCCAAAGTATCAGTGAAGCATTGTTACAAGTATATTTGTTATATTAATAAATATTCTGATTGGTAGAATTTTTTGTACACTTTATATAAATTGCCACTTTTTAGCATGAATTGCAATACTGGAAATACAGTCAACCCCGTTGCTTAATTACTGTTAGCATTATGTAATTTTTATTTGTTACTTCAGAATTCATTTGGGAACCCTTTATTCACCTAGGACTACTATTGTGAATATAGGCTATAATTATACTGTTGTAAAACAAATATAATTTTTTTATTTTAAAAAGTTTAATAACTAATTTTTGGTTGATGTTGCTATTGGTATTCTTAAGTAGGAAGTTTCAGGTCCAACTGTGAGTCCAGAGGATACCCACAATGTAAGCGGAGCAAGTTCCCACGTAACTAGCCATTATGAGAGGCGTTTAGGGGAGTGCTAACAGCCATTAGCCAACTAACAAATATATTGAAAAATGTACCTCTGACCTACATAAAGCACAACTTTCCTTTTGCCTCTCACTGACTTTAAAAATATCTTCAGTGGAGTAAACTATCCTACCCCATAGCAAAACCTGATCAAATTCCATTTCTAATTGTGGCTCACAATTAGACCACAGACAGAACTCTCAGTCACTTTAAGTCTGAAACACACCTTAATTTAGTAATTAGAATGCTCAATCAACTATATATATACATTAGATTTCTAAATTCATCATGTTATCAAATCTTCCCACTCCCCACTTGTGTTGCCTTCTAGCTAGAAGCCTAGGAAAGGAAAGGAAGGAAAATCTGGTTCCTTCCTTTTTCTGTCTTGCATTTATTTTCCTTGCCTCCCCGCCCAGTGTGTACTCACTTCTCAGCATTGGTGGGAAGAGGTAAGAGGATTAACTGTGGCAAGGAGTGATACTGAAATTACAGTTGTCTTATATTAACTGGTCCCGTTATAAACTGGCCTCTCTCTGAGTCTAAATTTTACTCTCTTGAGGGGTGTAGATATGTGTGTATCTCTATGTGTGCACCTTTTGAGAGGTTTTCTGCTGGATCTCTCTAAATTCATTTCCCCTTAGTCAATGTGCATGAAATCCTAAGCTGTGACTTTGCATCCCTCAATAACCAGTTCATATGTATCTCCTTACTGTTTGAGTCCCTGTACCCAGCTGGACAACCTTGTTGTACTGAATTGGAGGTATCCCTATGCCAGCATTTTCTTCTGTGTGATGCAAATCTGGTCTTCCAAATTATTTGCAAATCTTCTACGCCAACACAAGTAAACTATGAAAATGCAGATATAGTGCAAATCAGTCTGGCTATTCTGCCACCGAGTCCACTTTAGCTTTCTCAGGTGCGATACATTCTCAGAGGTTTTGTGCAATAGCAAAACCCAGCTGTAGAGAACTCAACGCGAAGATCTCTTTGAGGTCCCATGGAAGCTTTATCTCTGGAGTTTAAGTGAAAGTATCTCTCCATTGTCCTTCCTACCACCTTGGGAATTTAAATGGTAGGGACTAGAGACTTATGAAACCGCAACATCTCTTTCTGAAGAAATCTCCTAAAATGCTTCCCTTCTTGCCATTGTGTTCCCTTTACACTATTGATCTGGTTGAGGCATCCATGAGTTGTGAAAACAATTCCAATTAAGTTGATTGTAATATACGAGGATTTTTTTCCTCACACTTAATTTGATACCCTTTCCCCTCATAATTTTGACTTCTAATCAAAGCTTTTATTTTCATTTACCATTACAAGTGCCACAGTGAAGTTGTTATTGCTTGTGATTCTGCAAGAACCATCAAGCCAATTGGGAGATGTTCTAATAGACATTAGTTTGTGGTCCAAATGATACCTGGAAAGAAGATAGAAGAAAAACAACAGTAAAACTGTTTTGAAATTCATTTAAATATAAAGATGGCAAGAAATAGTATTTTCACTCACCTTATGATCCTAGGTGTGTTTTTTTTTAAATCTGATTTACTATTACCTAGTCTTAATTTTTATCCCATACAATAAAAGCATAATATGCAAATTGACTCTAACAGCAGAATGACCAGAATGACCACTGGATTAGTCACTATGAGGCGCACTGACCACCTCTTAGTTTCTTCCCCAGGCCATCAGGCACCAATCACCCGATGGCAAACAGGGAACTGGGGGTGGGTGGCTGTCGGGGGTGGGGCCTGCTGCGGGCAGCTGAGGAAGATGGCCCTGATTGCAGGCCAGGCTTAGGGACCGTACCCATGCATGAATTTTGTGCACCGGGCTTCTGGTTTTAAATATTTTAAAATAAAGACTTTTGTAAGATTTGGAATTGAACGTTTAAAAACAGAATTTCAGAAAAGCAGCATAAAAGCACACAGAGAGCTCTGGAGGCTCCCTGATAATGTCATCACTAGAGCATCCACCTTCTCATCCTTTCTCCAACCTTAACAACTCAGATGTGCCTTTATGTTGTAAGAGTGAGGAAAGCAGATGTGGCATATTTTCTAAAATGCTATATTTCTGCTTAGTGAATAATATTTTCTGAGTTAATTTTTCAATCCAAAGTCTCCAGAATCGCAAAATACAGAAAGGGTGTACATAAAAATTAAGTGTTTTTTTTTTCCAATCCCCAGCTGACACTGGCTGTTAAGATGGATGAAGTTTGCTTCTTTAGTGTATTAATATATCACAAATCACGAAATGTTCCTGTTAATTGTGATTTTTTATGCTATTTTATCATATGTTCTAGAGAAAGCCATGTTACTTTTTTGGGTACTATAATCATGATTTGTCAATAGAACAAGTTGGATTATGGGGAGTGTGCTCTTGAAGAAGGAACCTAGGGCACCTATCCAGGAGTGAAATATATATATATATATATATATATATATATATATATATATATACACATATACACACACACACAATACATTCTATACTCTATCATGAATTGATTTAATGCCAACTTTTGCCAGATACATTTGACTATTTTAGAATCTAAAATTTTGATTAAATGTCAGTCAGATTAGTTATTTGGTTAGTTATTTGGTATCACATGGGCAAATATCCTTAAGTAATCTTTTTATTTCCTTTTTTCTAACCAAAATGGCCTAATTAACTGATATTATTTTGTTCTATTAAAGATGGCTATGAATTGTACTCTAAATTTATCTTTCTTGTGCACTTTAAGCTTTACTTTTCTAATCTTTCTGAGGTAAAATTCTAGCTTTATTTTTTTTCCGGCTAATCCCTTCCCCCAAATCTTTATACATTTGTATTTTTTAAAAATATATTTTATTGATTTTTTTACCAAGAGGAAGAGAGAGGGATAGAGAGCCAGAAACATAGATGAGAGAGAAACATTGATCAGCTGCCTACTGCACACTCCCAACTGGGGATGTGCCCGCAACCAAGGTACATGCCCTTGACCGGAATCGAACCTGGGACCCTTGTGTCCGCAGGCTGATGCTCTATCCACTGAGCCAAACCAGCCAGGGCCATTTGTATTTTTTTTATAATAT
>PVJC01050845.1:0-11673 GCA_004026665.1 Murina feae | reverse complement strand
AGCTGAGCTGAAGGGCTCAGCTTCACTTTCGCTGCTGCCGCAATGGAAAGGGCTGTTTACTCAGGTCCGGGAGTGGCGGCCGCCATGTTGGCTGGGCTAATTTGCATACAGCCGCTCTGATTGGCTGGTGGGCGTGGCTTACCCTGTCTCGGAGAAACGGTTAATTTTAATATTTCGCTTTTATTAGTTTAGATATTAGGGTACTATCTGAGAAGGAATTTGACTAATAATCATGCAACTGGCAAACTTCACACAGTTTCCCTGGGAGGGGAGAGTGATGTGGTTCTGAGAGGATATAAAAAACAGTGCGAATGGGAACTGTGGTTATTCAAAAATATACATTAGGTCTTTATTAATATGAAAGTATCTCTTGGCAAATAAAGACATAATAGATATAGTTTTACCATCTTTGTTTGTTTTTGTTTTGTCTTGGTTTGGGGGGAAGGAGAGCGCTATACCGGTAATGTGAGAGCTAGGTGATGTGACCCTTATAGTGTCGGATCTATGATACGTGGATCGCTCTATAATGAAAATGTGATCCACCTGAAAGAAGAATAGGCATATTCTTAATGTTAAAGGAATGGTACTTCATACCAAATAAGAACATTATAAAAAATACAAATTTCAAAGTCCTGCATTCTAGGATCATCTAAAAACTCTGATGATGGTTCTGACCATGAGTTATAAAATCAGCTACTAGAATTGTCTTGAGGTACAGATTTAAGAATAAAATCTAGGAGATAGGTCTATATGAGCATCTTTTGAAATATTTTTGATGTTTATAAAAAACTATATTAAAAATAATTTCGCATGTAAAAACACAAAGGGGTCTTATATCATTTAAGTCAAATGTGTTTGTCCTATTAGTTTTTGCCATGAGACACAATATTTTACTTTGCTCTAGTTGTCCTGTTTACCTGAGACTGGCTTTTTAATATTCTAATATTTTTTAAAGAACAAAAACAAAACCTGATACTACAAAGTAACCTTAAGCTTCATATGTTAAGTTCATATAGAAACTCTCCCACTACAAGCGTAACCTTGATGAAGGGTCCACCTGGAAGCAAAAAATTATCTACAAAATTGGCAGAAAGCAGTCAGTCCTGCTGCTTATATGGCCAAGAAATAGTCCATAGGGATGAGTGACTTGGGTAAAAGAAAGCTTCTGTGTGAATATACTTGAGAATAGTGTTTAGTAATAAACTATTCAAAACACATTAATGGCTGGAGGGAGTCTTCTCCATGTCTGAAAAGCATAGTAGTTGATAGCTAACACTTCACTCATGACAATCCTGTATAATAAAAGCCTAATATGCTAAGTGTCCAGTCATCCAGTCAGCCATTCAACCAATCAAAGCATAATATGCTAATGATATGCTAAGGATTCTCAACTGCTCACTATGATGTGCACTGACTATCAGGAGCAGGCACCCTGACTGGTAGGTGAGCTTGCTCCTGGGGTCCGACCAATCAGGACTGGGCGAGACAGGTGGGACATGCTCTGAAGCCCTCTTGTGGTCCCTCCTCAGCTGGCCAACCTCCCACTATTTCCCCAGCCCTGATCATGCACCGGTGAGGTCCCTTGGCCTGGCCTGCACCCTCTTGCAATCCAGGACCCCTCAGGGGATGTTGGAGAACTGGTTTCAACCCGACGGCAGAATAACCAGTTGCTATGATGCGCACTGACCACCAGGGGGCAGATGCTCAAAGCAGGAGCTGCCCCCTGGTGGTCAGTGCACTCCCACAGGAGGAGTGCTGCTTATCTAGAAGCCAGGCTCACAGCTGGCGAGTGCAAAGGCGGTGGTGGGAGCCTCTCCCACCTCCGTGGCAGGGCTAAGGATGTCTGACTGATGACTTAGGCCGCTTCCCACAGGGAGCAGGCCTAAGCCTTCAGTTGGACATTCTCTGAGGGCTACCAGACTGAAAGAGGGTACAGGCCGTGCTGAGGGACCACCCCAATCCCCCCTCCCGAGTGCACAAATTTTGTGCACTTGGCCTCTAGTTCTAAAATAATTCCAACTTGCAGTCCTGTCTCCTAACAGGATGCAAGGAATCCCCAGGAGACACTCGGAAGTTAACATTTGTGCATTCTAGCTTCTAATTTCAGAGAAGCAAAGAGGATGGGAATAAAGCCATAGCACCACTAAGTCCTGATTCATTAAAATTAGTTGAGAGTACATCATGCCAGTCTTTAAATTAGCAAAGGCTTTTGTATTTCCCCAATTTGGATAATAATGAGAAATGTTGTTTAAAGAATCATCTCTCATGAATGAATACATGCCTCAAATCATTATAAGTAATGTTGTGGTTGAGTCCATTGCATCTAACAGGTAATAGAATGGGAGACACTGGGTATATGCAGTTTTTAAAAAAATATATTTTATTAATTTTTTACATAGAGAAAGGGAGAGAGATAGAGAGTTAGAAACATCGATGAGAGAAACATTGATCAGCTGCCTCTTGCACACCCCCTACTGGGGATGTGCCCGCAACCAAAGTACTGGCCCTTGACAGAAATTGAACCTGGGATCCTTGAGTCCGCAGGCTGATGCTCTATCCACTGAGCCAAACTGGTTAGGGCTGCAGTTTTAATATAGACTGAATCTAAGGAAAAAATGGAAAAAAGATCGACTAAGTTTAGTGGCCAATCAAGCAAGATCCATAAAAAAATCTGAGTTGACACAGTGTACTTCTAGCTTTCATATGAAAAAATTCCTGATGTATACTGTAGGACCAATGATATTAATCAAGGTCAAGCATTAAACAAGAAATAACCTATAAGCTCATCTTCTTAAACTATACAAAGAATGAGAGGGCTACCACAGTTTATTTTAAATATTCAAGGAATAAACAGATACAGGAATTACTTGGACATCAGATTTTTCTGCATTCGTTTTGCTGATGTCTCAACTTTACAAAGATGAGACTGAAATGGTTGCAGTTATTGAAAGCAGGTACTGCAGGAAATGAAAGTTGTGCTGTACAAATGTTGAGAAGTTGTGGGGGTCCCAATGAATGCACACATCCCACTAGCAAATAACTGGCATTTTGAATTGTGCCCCTGGTGTCAATGGTTGTTATGCCTGAGAACTATGCAAAATGCTAAACGTGTTTTCTGTTAAATTGAAGTGAACAGCATTTTACTAATAAAGTGGCTCAGGCAGGCAACTATGGTAACGACATTCAGATAGGAGCAGTCAGAACACATGCAATCTTTTTCAGACCTTATTAGCTTTATTATGGGGTTTATAAAGTTATTTGAGACACAGAATAACATGGAGAATAGTTTTGGTTGAATAAGCCGGGCAGGAGTAACAACTATGAAACGACAATTTTTTCTAAACATACTTTAGCTGATAAATTTCCCTACAGTTTCCGTAAGCATTGGGCATTTCTCTTCCCTCGGCTAGGAAAAACTCCAGAATGTACTGCCTCGTGTTGAGCTATTGTTGAATAAAGTAGCAGAGATTTCTAACAATGTCAGGCCCTGTAATTGATTTTTAGGGGACAGAGATGACCCTGGGAGAGTCACAAGAACAGATGATTCCAAATCATCGCTTCAGGTCTAAATTCTTTTAATAATGGGGGTTGGGGGGCCACAGGAGGCTGTTAAGGTTGGTGAAGAAGGGTTGCCAAGAGTAAGACCAGGTGAGAAAAGGTATGGAGAGAACTGGGAGAAAGAATCTGGTTTGTACCTATTTGAATTCTCTGTAGTCACACCTTCCTGCTGTATAATGAAATGCTGAGCTTAGTAAATGAGAGTAGGTTTTTTTTTAACATTAGAGCACAACACAATGCCCTTTCACAGCACTCTCTCTGCTTATCCACTGGGCTCAAAGTCAAAAAAGTATTACTTGAGAGGCAGCAATAATTTGATGAGCCAGCAGCACAAGCTCTACCTGAGTGGAATGCTGTGGTCATCAGGTCTACCCTGCTGCCAGCAATTAAAAATTAACCTTGGCATTTTTAAAAAAAGAATGTAGCAATTCATATGCAGCTTCTCTTCTGCTTGACAGTATGTCTAAAGAGCATCTGTTTTCTCAAGCCAAGGCAGTTTACACACAATGAACCTCTTTTGTGTGCTATGTGCAAAGCTAGGCCATTCACACACCTGCCAGATAGGAGGGAGGGAGGGAAAAAAAACCCACAACACTTTCTCATAGTAAACTCATTCATTTTAAGATATTCAGGTTTATAGTGTTGTCCTCCGAACACCCCAATTACCTCCTCTTGCCCTTACAAACAAGTGGTGTGAATTTTAATCAGTTGGAATGCAATCAAGGGCAGAAATAAAATGGTGTGGTTAAATCATCTTCACAGAGAAAAGCAACTCACAAACCTTCACTGTATGTATCTCTGGCTTTGCACAAGGGTGGAATGTCCTTGCTATGGACAGAAAAACAATGTTTTATTTTTGTTTCAACCTCTGTTGACTTTCCTCTACATTCCATTCCCCTCCTATGCCAGAGCCTCAGTTCTGAGGATAATTAGCAACACCCACTGGTGATAACAGGGCCACAGCAACCTCACAGCGATATCTTGCTGGCGCCAGCTGTGCCTCAGTATTTATTTATGAAGATCACAATATTTACACAGTAGGAACTCATTGAGATGGTGGAGGATTGAGCAATGCTCCACCAGCTAAATTTCATCTCTATTTTTAAATGGAGAGGAAAAAAATTTCCAGGCCGTGTACTGTTTACTTCTATGGATAGGAGATTCAAGGTTCTAATTCTAGTTCAGTCCTGTTTTCTGGCGCTTTGGTGTTAAGCCCCTGGAGAGACTGCAGGTCTGCACTGCAGTGGCATCTAAAGCTGGGGAACTCTAAAGCTGCACAGCAGATGCAGGGAATGACACAGCAGAGAAACCAGGCAGCAGGCTGTCAGGGGTTCATTCCACCAAACCCAGGTGTGTGACTGAACAATTTAGACATTTTCTCAAAATCTCACTTCACTTGAATTATTACATCTTTTCATTTGCTCTTCTGCAAGGATTTGTCAACATGGTGGTGAGCAACATGGGCTGCGATCTCATCTGCTGACTGAGTCGCTATGTAAAGCCCTGACTCAGAGTTTTTTGTGTAGATAAGTAATGGAGGACTTCAGTTTGGGGGAAAAACGTTAAAGATATATTTTAGGCAAGAAATAAATAAATGGCAGGAACAGAGAGCACACGCTTTTTTCTCCCCAGAATATAAAAACTCCTGATACTTCTATCTCGAACTTTCTCAAGGAAAAGTTGGTTCTACTCTTAAAATGCTAATATTGTTGATCAATGAGCAGAAATCAAGATAGGATGGAAGGCATTTGATTTGTTCTTTTATCAGGGTTAGCTCAAACGAATGGCCTTTTCAGGCATATTTCTCACATTATAAATATAAGAATATATTTGTTACTGTATTAATTTAGTTTCTTTAAAATCATTGATTTATTATTTCCAAGTATTGTGAGGAGGGGACTTAATGTGATTATAAAAATAGACTTCAAAAATAATAAATTTAATAAACCTTTATTAATATAAAGGATATTCTGTCATTTTTAAGAAAGTAGAATCTTTTACATTTAGCTTTGGGCCTTAGCGGGTCCTGAGCATTGTCCAGATATGCCAAGGTTTCAGGTTTGATCCCCCAGACAGGGTGCATTACAAGAAACCAATGAATGCATAAGTAAATGGAACAAGTCTATGTCTCTCTCTTCCTCTGTCCTCCCCCTCCTCTTTCTAAAATCAATCAAGAAATAAAAAACATTTTTTAAAGATCTGGCTTTGTCCACAAGTAATAATATTGATAAATTATTCTAATTAATTACAATGGATTATAGTTATATATTGTTATATATCATAAAATTATATATCTAATTATTTACAATAATATTCTAAATAGCATTTTCAACTCTTTTAATGAAGATTTATCAGACAATAATGTTGCCCAAGGTCATAAATTATAAAGTTATTCACAAGCACTGCTTATTTTTATATCAGACTCAGCCTTTTTAAAAATTAAAAAGATAATGCAGCAGTTCAGTTGACATTTCATATTGTGTTGTCCATATCACTTTAACTGTCATATTGCCTTTATATTATTAAAATATCCCAGAATAATCTAATGTGAATAAGAAATCTACTTTTCTGTACTATTTTAACTTTTGTTTTAGAGAATAGCTGCAAAAGAATATGGGTATATTTTGGGTAAACTTATGAGTGAAGTAAAATATAGGTACAGAAAAGTGCAAAGAACATAATCACACAGATGGATTACTATCCTCAACCTGCATCCATCTGTGTTTGCAGGTCAAGAGGGAGGACTGAACTGCAGCCTGCACACAGAAAGCCCTTGAGCCTCGTCCACGCAACTTCCAACCCGCAAGGTAACCCGCTTTCTACCTTGGAAAGGCAGAGATAATTTTGAAGGATAATTTTAACATTCACAAAACAAAGAGATCACAACATTAACTTATGGTTTAACATTGTTGATATTCCAAATGTTAATGTATAAAAATGATTAAAGGTAGCAAGAAAAATTGCTTTGAGTTTCAAGGGAAAGATCAGACATGCATCCAAATAGCAGCTGCTGACAGGGATAACTGCTGTGTTTATATATGGAACACAAAACACAATCCTCTTCTATCTTCACTTGGCTACATGCAAAATTCAGTAAACTGGAACTTTTCTGATGCCTCAGACACTGATGGCACATGCTAGGTCGATCCGAAGTGATTTAGTTCAAAAGTTACCAGGCAAGAATATGTCTTCAACTCTGGAAGAAACAAATAGATAAGATGGGAATCCCAACACTGGTTAAATGTAACAGCGTTATCAGTCTTACTTTTTTGGTTTCTATTTTAAGTATATGTTCAAAGATACTATTGTTATTGTTTTTAATTTTCAAAATCAGGCAGATTGCTTTACCTCTAATGTTGAGTGAATAAATTCTAAAAAAATAAAACAAAACAAAAAACCCACCAGGAAACATTTTTAAATTTTGTTCATCTGATGCTATTTTAGGACTGATGATAATACTTGTGACTTTCTTATAAATAACTGAGTGCATGCAGCAATTTTCTACATAGGAAGCATAGTTCACTGATATTGACAGAGGAAATATACCCTAATGACTTCATGTAAATTCATGGGCTTGGGAATGAATTGTGTATATAACTACATATTTAGCTATATCCACCACTGAATGTATTTTTCCACTTGATTACAACACCTCAATACGACATTACAGTGAAACTCTGGGTACCTTGAATTATATAAAAATGAACACATGGTCATGGGTATCCAAATTAAAGATCAGTCTTCCTTTTAAATATTCAAAAATTCTAAATTGAAATTCTCAAAATGTATCTATTTTTTGGCAGGACATAGATGAGTGGTCCTAATACCCCACAGTAATTGCATGACAGAAGATAGAGTATGCCTATTCTGGACATAAATACTATTTACCTCCCTCTCAAGCAAGTGGGGAAAACATGTATTAACAATATATAAAGGTAGACAACAGGGCAGGAACAGAGATTATCTAGATGTCGGGGATTTCTAACAGGGACTATTAAATAACTGGTAAATACGTATAAGGATTTAGTGAAAAATATGGACAGCATGTATAAACAGATAGGGATTCCATTAGAGAAATAGAAAAAATATTTATAATAAGTACAATGTAAATGGTAGAAAAAAGTACAAAAAGATGAAAAACCATCATCATATTAAAGATGAAAACTTCTTTTGATAGACTTAATGTGGTTTGATAGACTTAATATTGCAAATAATCGTTGGTGATAAGACAATAGAAATCATCCAAACTGAAATGCAAATAAAAAGAGAAAAAACACAAAACAAAAAAGAAAAACAGACAATAGAAACAGAGACCAAAGGGTTGGTTAGCAGAGAGAAATGGGTGGGGGAATGAGTGAAAAATGTGAAGAGGAACTATATTCAATAAATAATATTATAATATATTTCTGTATTTTTATTTACTTATTTTTTAAATATCTTATTGATTTTTTACAGAGAGGAAGGGAGAGGAATAGAGAGTTAGAAACATTAATGAGAGAGAAATATTGATCAGCTGCCTCCTGCACACCCCCCACTGGGGATGTGCCCGCAACCAAGGTACATGCCCTTGACCAGAAGTGAACCTGAGACCTTTCAGTCTGCAGGCCGATGCTCTATCCACTGAGCCAAATTGGTCAGGGCTGTTTCTGTATTTTTTAATGTTAACATATGTAACTAGTAATTCTTATTATGTTTCACTGATATAATTCTATATAATAAAACCCTAATATGTTAATTGACCAAATAAAACTAAAGGTTGCTATGATGCACACTGACCACCAGGGGGCAGATGCTCAACACAGGAGCTGCCCCCTGGTGGTCAGTGTGCTCCCATAGGAGGAGCACCACTCAGCTAGAAGCCGGGCTCAGGGCTGGTGAGCACAGCAGCGGTGGTGAGAGGCTCTCCTGCCTCCCTTGCAGGCGGGCAGTAAGGAGCAAGGGGTCTGGGACTGTGAGAGGGTGCAGGCCAAGCTGAGGGACACCCCCAACACACACACACACCCCAGTGCATGATTTTCGTAGAACATATGTATGATGGAATCTAAAATAGCTGGCTTTGACCCCAATAAAATTATTTATTCTAAGTGACTTGTGGTTGGCTCATATGTTAAAAACAGTTCAGAAAAAAACGTAGTAAAACACTAATGTGTAACACTTAGAATTAATTTCTCTATTTAAATACTAGATTCTTTAATGAAACTAGGTTATAACATGTATAATTTGAATGGAACAGGCATCTTTTTTAAAAAACATATTTTTATTGATTTCAGAGAGGAAGGGAGAGGGAGAGGGAGATAAAAACATCAATGACGAGAGAATCATTGATCAGCTTCCTCCTGCATGCCCCACAATGGCGATGGAGCTCTAAACCTGGGCAAGTGCCCTGACTGGGAATCAAACAGAACATGAACCTTCTGGTTCATTAATCAATGCTCAACCCCTGAACCATGTCAGCTGGTCAAGTCAGGCATCTTAATGATCAACTCACACTACTTGTCTAATGAAATACAACTGTAAACTAAGACTTTCTAAATAAAATTTGCCTCTCTTAATTTATCTTTGTAAAATTTAACCTATTAATAAGAGTAGTAAGGATAAGGTTTTATAAGCCTCACATCAATACCTTAATGTGCATCTATAATAATAAAAGGGTCATAGGTGAATTAGATGGGATGTCTTCCCAATGTCCTTTCTTCCTGACAAAGCGGGGCCAAAGGGAAGCCAGCCCAGGTCCCGGGAGCCTGTGGGTGGCCTGAGGGGAGGCCTGGTCCCAGGTGCCAGAGGGAATCTAGTGCCAGCATCCAGGGAAAAGGAAGGCCTACTGTTGCATGAATTTTCGTGCATTGTGCCTCTAGTATTAAATAAATATTTATCCTCCTTAAAAGCTAAATTGAAATGCTGTCTAGACATTGCATACTGTAAAATATAAAACAAAAAGATTGCCAGTGATTCATTTTTTCAGAAAACTGAACATTTATATGCAATATTAGTATTCAAGTGTACAAATTTTACTAAACAAATTAAAATGTGTATTCAAACAGAAAATCATTTCATAGTTATATATAAGTTGAAACATTACAGTTCCAAGATGATTCTCTACTATAACTCCATAATGTCATGGATGTTCTTAACCATAATTATTTAACTGACTCTTCATAATTATAGTTTAGAATGCAGTTCTATTATTAAAAGAATTTTATGTTTGAGATATTTTATTCAAGACATTAAAAAAACCTGTTTGGCTTCTATTCTAATGGACATTATGTCTGCATCCAGCATTTTCATGTATTAAGTCCTGAGACCTTCTCTCATTTGAATGATATTATTAACTATTTTAAATGAAGTGAATGTTCTTCAAACATTAAAAATTACTCTGTAAGTATTTGATAATGTGTTTAAATGAGCAATATACCAACAAAGTCTTGGGAAATCAATAATGATGCTTAATTCAATCTGCCACAGCTCTGCCTGCTAGTATAGCATTTAAAAATTTAAGAGTATTTAAACTACTGAGGAATTTCCTGGCACTTTAATAGACTGTTTTATAAGGATCTTTTCCCCCTGTACAAGCAATCATGACTATTGCTAATGGACTCATTTAAAAACTCATTAGCCTTTCCTTTTCTTTCTTCCTCTCTTCCTTTCTTCCTTCATTCCTCCCTTCCACCTTCCTTCTTCCCATCCCTCCTTTCTTCTTTCCATCTTTCTTTCTTGTTTTTGTATTTGTTTTGTTTTATTATTTTTTCTTCTTGTAGGACATCTACCTTATGCCATCATTTATTTCTGACAGTCCTTGAAGAATATAATCAAATTCACTAAACAGAGATAACTCAGGGTGCATTATAGGAAGAATAAAAGGTGAAACCTTTATAGCAGGGAAGATCAATCATTAAGGAGGAAGAGAAACACTCTGTACCAGAGCTGTAAATAAATAGTTGTAAATAGCAATGAATCAAGTTAAAAAAATACCAAATAGTTATATTTAACAACCAATGCTGTCCATACTGACAAACAAAATGAAATGATTTAATCTTAGTTTTAGTTAAATCCTTCTTCACTATTGTCACTACATTAAATTAAAGTTTAAAATAATTAATTTTTCTCTCTTTATTGATTAAGGTATTACATGTGTGTCCTTATCCCCCCATTGCCCCCCAACCCCCAATCATACCCTCACCCCCAGTTGTCTGTGTCCATTGATTAGGCCTATATGCATACATACAAGTCCTTTAATCTCTCCCCCTCCCTCCAACCCTCCCTTACCTTCCCTCTGAGGTTTGACAGTCTGATTAATGCTTCTCTGTTTCTGGATCTGTTTTTGTTCATCTTTAATGTTGTTCATTATATTACACAAATGAGTGAGATCATGTGCTATTTATCTTTCTCTGACTGTTTTATTTCACTTAGCATAATGCCCTCTAGTTTTACCCATGCTGTTGCAGATGGTAAAAATTTTTTCTTTTTTGCCACAGTGTAGTATTCCATTGTGTAGATGTACCATGTTTTCTAATCCATTCATCTGCTGATAGGCACTTGGCTGTTTCCAAATCTTAGCTATGGTAAATTTTGCTGCTATGAACATAGGGATGCATATATCCTTTCTGATTGGTGTTTCTAGTTTCTTTGGATATATTCCTAGAAGTGGGATCACTGGGAGATCCATTTTTAGGTTTTTGAGGAAATTCCATACTATTCTCCACAGTGGCTGCACCAGTCTGCATTCCCACCAGCAGTGCACAAGGTTTTCTTTTTCTCCACATCCTCTCCAGCACTTGTCATTTGTTGATGATAGCCATTTTGATAGGTGTGAAATGGTATCTCATGGTGGTTTTGATTTGCATCTCTCGGATGATTAGTGACTTTGAGCATGTTTTCATATGTCTCTTGGCCTTCCTTATGTCCTCCTTCAAAAAGTATCCATTTGGGTCCATTGTCCATTTTTTGGTTGGTTTGTTTATCTTCCTTTTGTTAAGTTGTATGAGTTCCCTGAAAATACTGAAAATAAAACCCTTATTGGTGATAACATTGGCAAATTTGTTCTCCCATGCAGTGGGTTTTCTTGTTGTTTTGTTGATGGATTTTTGGTGTTTTTTTTTTTTTGTTTTTTTTTGTGCT
>PVJC01050844.1:0-11634 GCA_004026665.1 Murina feae | reverse complement strand
TGCTCAAAGATAAGAAAGAAATGTATTGTTTAAAAAAAGTGACTATTATATTTCTTCATTCCCAGTTTGAAAGCCTTTTCTTTCTTTCTCTTGCTTGATTACTCTAGCTAAGACTTCCAGTACTATGCTGAATAATAGTGGTGAGAATGGACACCCTTGTGTTGTTCTGATCTGAGAGAAAAAGCTTTCAGTTTTTCACAATTGAGTATGATATTAGCTGAAGATTTGTCAGAGATATCCTTTGTTATGTTGAGATGTTTTATATAGAAAAAACAATTAGAAAGCATAAACAAATACAGTAAAGTTTCAGGATACAAAATCAGTGTACAATAATCTATTGCATTCTTATACACTAACAATTAAATTTCAGAAAAAGAAATGAAAAAAGCAATTCCTTTTGCCATTGTAACAAAAAAATTAAATACCTAGAAATAAAATTAACAAAAGATATGAAGGACCTATGTACTGAAAACTACAAGACATATTTTTTAAAAATTGAAGCAGACACAGCCTGGCTGGTGTTGCTCAGTGGTTTAGTGTCAACCCATGAACCAAGAGCTCACTGGTTCAATTCACGGTCAGGGCACATGCCCTGGTTGCAGGCTCAGTCCCCAGTAAAGGGGTGTGTAAGAGGCAGCCGCTTGGTAATGTTTCTCTCTCGTCCATGTTTCCATCTCTCTATCCTTCTCCCTTCCTCTCTCTCTAAAAATCAATAAAAAAATAATAAAAATTTGAAGAAGACACAAAGAATTGTAAAGATATTCTGTGTTCATGAACTAGAAAAATCAACATAGTTGAAATGACCATATTACCCAAAGCAATATACAGATTTAATGCAATGGTCATCAAAATCCCAAGCGTATTTATTAAAGAAATAGAACAACAAAAATCATCAGATTTGTAAGGAACCACAAAAGACCCAAAATAGCCAAAGCAGTCTTCATAAAAATGAACAAAGCCTGAGGTATCACACTCCCTTGACTTCAAATTCTATTACGTGACAATCAACACAGCAAGGCACAGGCAGAAAAACAGTCACACAGACCAATGAAACAGAACTGAGAGCCTAGAAATAAACCCCATGTAACTTTATTTTTTTCCATGAGTGAACTATTATTTTAAAACCTATCTTATTGGTGGCAGAAATAAAATCCTAATTTATGAATGAAAAAAGTTCATACCGAATTTTCTTCCACTCTCTGTTGTCTTCAATGTTATACACACTTTTAAAGACAATAGCAAGGCAACCAGATTCTCAAAAGTCATTAAACACCTCTTAAAGAACTGGAGAAAGTTCTTGGAAGGAAATGGTAGATTGAGGGAAGTGAGAGGCAGAGAGGTTATTGGGTTTATATCCCATTGGCTTATAAACACTGGTAATGTGAACTTAGGAAGACAATTGACCATTATAATGGCACATTCTGTTAGGCAGTGTGTGTTTTTTTTTGTTCCCTTTTGCTATAATGGGCACTCACACTGTGGAGAATAGCAAGGAAGTATGAGCAATGGTCCTTGCCTTCTGTGACCTTAATGATTAATAGTAGAAATGAGACAAACACATAAAACAGTTAAAATATTTAAAAAATATTTTATATTTTAAAATATACATAGTATATATAATTTATATATATTATACATACATATTATATATTACATATATCATATATTTACATATTATACATTTAATATATATTACATATATTTAATATCCTAGCTAATAAAGAAGGAATATGCTAATTGAACCTCACACTATTGCAAAGATGGTGGCGCCCACAGCCAATAAGGAAGGAATATACTAATTGACTGCCACACCCTCAAAGATGGCAGCACTCACAGCTACAAGATGGTGGCACCCATTCCCATCAGCACCATTGGGGAGGCAGGCATGGGGCAAGAAATCCTGCCTTCGTAGTCCTCCAGTCCCCTCAGCCCCCAAGCTGCCCAGGGCTGGCCTGAGGTGCAGGCAAACCTCGGATGGCAGCTGCCCAGCCACCCAGGTCCATCCGAGACTCAGGTAACCAGGGCCAGCCGAGGCTTGCACTGCTGGCAGTGGCAGCAGCAGAGGTGGGATGGGGGCATTGCCTTCCCTTAATCGCTGGGTCACCTCTGGCCCCTGAAGGCACCCAGATTGTGAGGGGGCAGGCCAGGCTGAGGAACCCCCCTCCGATGCATGAATTTTCGTGCTCCAGGGCTCTAGTAATTATAAATATAGTATGGCTATGTATGTGTCAATACCTACTAAGAAATATACCTAAATATTTATACTTTAAATCTATATGTTAATATTTAAAATTTTGTATTGATATACTTATACAAAATAATATTTATGGAATGAGGAATGATTTAGTGTTGTATCACATCATTTAGATACAGATTTACTATAACATTTCAGAGAAGGAAAGATCAGCAGGGACTGAAATAATCAGAAACCCATTTCAGGACTTAATGACTGTGTAGATCTCTCCAGTAGTTTAGCATTTTAATTCTGTGCATCTTTAGTTTGATAATAGATGGCTTGATGCTTGTCAGAACTTGAGTTGTGTTTTTTTTTTAACTTAATGTTCATATTAATTTATTATTCATAATGACCAAGTAGAAAAAAATCAACTGTTATGTAACTTTAAAAATTAACTTTCATTAAAAAATATTCTGTCAGTTTAATGGTTCAGCCAGATGAATAAGGACACTGTAGAAAATTGAACTGGCCCAAGAAGGGACTTTGTAAGCATGCATTTATTTAGATTCGTTCCTTGGAGGTACCATTCATTGTTTGTGTGGGAGCAAAACATGAACTTTCTGCAGCATCAGAGCTAGTGTGGAACAGTTTGTAACTCAACCCATGCCCCAGGTATTGCAGCCACTTTGAGATTTACTAGTTAGGATTTTGATTTTAAAATATTTTTAGCAATACCTCTTTCAGAGACTTTCTTCTCCTTTAAGTGTGTCTGAGATGAATTATTTTAGTGGTTCTGAAAGAAGTCTAACCAAATGATGTCATTTGATAAAGACAACACAGCATTTTAAAAGAAACACAATTTTTAAATCTCAAATTAGTATAGCACATTTTTTAAGAGTACAAACCAGCAATTTAACATCACTCTTCTCTGTTTTAAAATATTCATTCAGCGTTTATGGGACTTCCACTTTGTATACTTACTGGGGTTAGAAAGAAAGAAAATTCAAATGACTACATTATTAAGTAGTTTAAAATTATGTAAGAGGTAGTTATAAAGCTAATTGTTAATATACTTTGAAATTAAATTTGATTTATATATAGAATGGGCAATATGCACCTATATAAATTTTGTAAATATAAATTATCTTCTAATCATCTAATTCCAGGAGATAGCCTCAGTCACCATCTCTATATTATTTGTCCAAAGAAGTACATAAGCAAATAAGCTTAATTGAATGCCTGTAAGACATGGACATCAAATGTGAAACATATTTGAACTTTATTATAATGATTGAATACACATAAGAATGTAACAATCCTTAAGTCTTGCTGATGGTGCCAATTACATAGAGAAGTTTGTTTGTTAAGTCAGGGATGGCAAGTAGGGCTAGACCAACGGAAGTTTGAATGAGGTTAGAACGGAACGAAGAGAATGACTAAGATGGAAACTTCATACGGATTGACTGCTCCAACAGCAGAAGCAGCTCACATCCAAATAATGCGCAGAATTTTTATTGCCCAACTTGCCCCATCATCATTGTATTTATTATTCCTAAGAAACGTGGTATTTTGTAAAATTTGTACAGCAGAATATTTCTCCACTAATGTCCCACAAGGGAATGGCATTCAGAGTTGACTGTGCATCAGAATCACCCTGAAAGCTTATTAAAAATTCATTTTCTCAAGGTCCATTCACAAGGAATTTTGACCCCAAGTATGTTAGGTAAGGTCTGGAGTCTGCATTTTTGACGAGTAGCTCAGGTAGTCTTGCTACAGTGAATCCACCACACAATTGGAGAAAGTCCAGTGAGAGACATTGGGCTTTGAATTCTTTGAGTTGTCCTGGCTCAATGTCAGGAACACACCAAATAAATGTTGACATTGGAGTTTACCTTCAGTCCCCTCCCTGTTTTTTCATGTGTAACATCACTGCAGAGCAGGTCCAAGGCCAAATGTTCAGACAACTTTGCTTTAAACTTGAAAATTGCAACTATAAATTTAATGTGTGCTCTTCATTGCTGAATCTTAATATTTCCTCACACAGCATTCAACCTAGTTTACATGAGCAAATTTATGTGAGCAATTTTAGAACCTGGTGGGTAAAAATTAACCTCCTGTATCTTATGTTTTAACACGGGGGACTTTACTCCTTCCTACTAATCAGTATTCCTTTTTATTCCTTTTATTGCAAAAGGAACTGTGATCTGCCTTTGCGTAAGGCTTTTCCTTTAATATCACAATATAACTTTCTTTAAAATGCTATATTTATTTATATTTACTCTGAGAAAATGACATCAGCTGAAATTGGCCTTGGCACCACCAGCATTTCAAAATTTTATGTATAAATTAATTGTGCATATATAATATCATGCTGAGAGTCATTTTCCCAGAATATAGCCTACCTTTGCATAGGTTGCCAAGAGTTAAGCATTTTGGCATTTTTATTAACTTTTTCAAGTCTCCAGGACCAAGATTAGCATTTCCTCATAGACATTCAAGGCATTTCTGTATTCTCTGCTCTTGGGTTTAGCATTGCTGACCTAGATTCTATTTGTTCTTTACTCTTTGACCCCATGTTTGTTTAGTTGGCTATAGTATTATTAGTAGGGTTACGTGCCCAGGAAATCAGACTCCTATTTGGGTCAAAGCTATTTCCACTTGCCAATTATTCCCTCTACCCAAATTGCCATAGCAACCAAAAAGATTGCAGGTACCTATATTACACAATCATGTACTGAACAGATGTCATCATTTTATGAAATGGTGCTTTGTAGAATCTCAGTGGTTCAAGCAGCTGCAAACAGAATTACTTCTCCCTCAGAGATTTTAGGGTGTCAAACTGCAAATAACTATGACTTGTTATGATAAGGAGCCAGGTGGAATGAAAGGATAACTTACTATGGAGGCACAGGAGCCCACATGCGTGCACACACATCTCCCTCTCCTCTTCCTTACCCACTAAGCAGGCAGCTATAGAAAGAATGTCTGTAACAAATATGTCAAGGACCTTACAGCTAGGACTGAGAGAGAACTGGTTGGAATATAGCAAGAGAGAAAAGGAGGTCTTTCTCCAAAAGGCTCTTATCTAAAAATGGAAATGGTCAATAACTAATATTATTATAATTGGTATGAATGGATTTACAAGATTATTAGATGTTAGATTCCAAGAAAGGTCATGAGGCAACGAAAAAGGTAAAGTAATCTGTAGAGGTCTTCTGGAGAGTAGCTATAGCTATAGTGCACAATTTAAACGCTAAACCAAGAACAGCACATGGATACTGAGACTGTGAATTAAAGGGACTGAAAAGAATTTAAAGGAATATTAAAATGAACCTCAAAGTTGCTTATATTAGTTTGCTAGAACTCAGATGATTTTCTTACTCCTGTGGCTCAGGAAGGCATATATCCAAGTGGCCTTCCAAATATATGGTAAATCTAGACAGATATTTAGTCAAAAAATGGAACATTCTCCTTAGCATGTTTACTTTAATGATAGATTTAAACATCTATTTCTTATCATCATGAAGTATATTGTCTCTGATATTATCTAGCATATTTCAGTGATGAAGGCAGATTAGGGCAACAGTCATTAAATCTTTTCGATTTATCACAGTATTTTTTTTCTTATTATTCTAAGCAAGCACAAAACAGAAGCTTCATGTGCAATAGGGGATTCACTGACCATGTCCTCAATTCCGCCGATTGTATATACAGAGCAAGTGATGGATACTAGGCTACTTGAAACCAATGAGTTTTACTCCTGGAAGAAAACTTAAGATTATGAGTCCAAAATTCAAAAAGAGGAACTTATGTAAGACACAAAACCAAATTTCTTGAAGGTAAGTTATATTAAATAATACAACAAATAAGAAAAACAAAGCATGGACTTGCTTTTCTGCATATTTGTATATTAACTACCAGTCTGAAGGCTGTGTTAGCGAATGTGTTTTGAGAAAGCAGAAAAGCTACTTCCTTGAGTTTTCAGCCACAATGAAATAGCAAGATCCAGTCCTTGTACTCAGTGTCATCTCACTTCGGCTAGAGGGTTCCCTTTCATATAAACTACCTGCAAGTTTATGACAGTTTAATGATCGCCATGATCAATGTGAAGAGGAAGAAGGTGTTGAGGTGAAAACAGATCACTTTCATAGGGTCTGAAAGAAATGTGATCAATTACCTATTGCCATGTATAAGCCACCCCCGAACGTAATGACTTGAAACAACAATCACCTATTCCTATTTATGAGTCTGTGGGTTAGCTACGCATCCCTGCTGACTTCCGACTGGCTAGGCTCCTTTTGCCTAGGTTCATTCACGGTCTGCAGACAGTTGACAATCAAGGACACCTGTTGACTAGTCTCAGCTGGGGTGGCTCCTCTCTGCTCTGTGTCTCTCTCACCCTCTAGCAGAACGGGACTTGCTCACATGGTTGTTACAGGGGGCCAAGAGAGCCAGCAGACATGTGAAAAGCTTCCTGAAGGTCACATTTGTACCTGTGTAACTTGGTTCCATTGTGTTCTCTTGGCATAAGCAAGTTGCACAAGCAGTCCAAATTCAAGGAGCTAAAGAAATAGACTTCATCTCTGTGGGAGGAGCTGTGAAGAACTGTGGTACTTTACTACCACAAGTAGTGTGTTCAGGAGGATAATGTGGGAAGGTGTGTCTTCTACCAACTTTCCAGAGAAAAACAGGTTTTATAACACTTGCATTATTGAACTATCTAAAATCTTTGGAGACAACTACTACTTTGAGTTGAAATACCTGAGCCCCATGCTCCAAACTATGTTAAACAAGTTATGACAGAAATGGACTTTTTCAGGCACAGAGTAAGACCTAAGTATATACTGTATTTTCTGGCGTATAACCAGGACAACTTTTTAAGCCAGGAAAATCTTATCAAAAGTCGGGAGTCGTCAATGGAGCCGGACGGACACCGCAAGTGTCTCCGGTCGGCTCCTTTTTGTGCCGCATACGGTCTCCGTTCGGACTTTTTAACCCAGGAAAATCTTCTCAAAAGTTGGGGGTTGTCTTATATGCCCAGTCATTTTATAAGCTGGAAAATACAGTATTCAGTTTCATTTTTGGGTGCTCAGTAAATGTTACAGAACTGACTAGGAAGATGCTAAAGATCTGAAAAAAATTGTTATTAGAGGTCATCAATACCAAATATACATTGCCTCAGGTTCTGAAATATTCAATGAAGCAATTCCCTTACGCTGGCTCCTTTGGTTTAACTGATTTTCCCTTTGGCTGTAAAAGTCCTTTGCCTAGTAGAAATAGGGTGGAAAACTGTACTGGGTCTTTGTCTAGGCCTAGAATTAAATCCCAATGCCATCCTGGAACTTTAAGACCTAGAATCTTCTATTATTACTTTACCAAAAAAAAAAAATTTGAGAAATGTTAAGTGTACACACATAAAATTGATTTTAATGAAAGTATTATTTGTAGAGCACTGTTTAAACATTTTTGAAATCTATATTATGGAAAGTTTGTCTTTGTAAGTTAATTTATTTTAATTTTATCTATCTCACATCTAGCTCCAAACTAGATTTAAAAATAAATATAGGCAATATAATTCAAACTCAATTTAAAATTAGTTTAAAAGATAAGGAAATAAGAATGCAACATGAATAAGGTTAGCACACAAAAAACAAATCATGAATATTTGTACCAAATATTTGACTCTAGCATTTCTGGCAAACAATGAGAAAGGGGAATAGAACCAACCTTTTCACAGTGTCGTGTGGTGGACTGTGGACGCTATAGTTTTCTATGCCATTCATGTTTTCACATTCCCCTTTCAGAAAGCATCACATCCAGTTTTGTATTCCTGACTGGAATTGTCAGTCATGGTGAACATGGACTTAAATCTTGAAAATATCAAATACATAGTTTGTGTGTCAATTAATGTGGTTTATAAATTTGGAAGAATTACTATCTTAAGTTTGTAAATTCTCATGTTATAAATCCTATCACTGAAAGTAGATGTTTTATGAGATAAAACTTTAGCAAATGAATACTATGATATGTAGATGAATACCAATAGATATAACTTATGTTAAATGATTTTTTTAAAGTAAAACATGTTTTTCACATTTTAGTCTAGAAAGGTATTTGTCACTTAGAAGTATGTGGGTTTATGTTGAGCCATATCCATAGACTTATTTTAACCTCATCTGTAGGATATTACACTTGGTTTTACCAACTCAGTGAAAGAATAGTAGACTAGTTAGGAAAGTCTAGACTGAATTTGGCATTTGGGATCTGAGTCATGATTAACAAAAACAACTAGAAAATAAATAGTATCTTCTCTCTGTCTCTCTCCCAATTCTTTTTTTTGGGAGGCAACCAAATTTTTGGTAGCCTTGGGGAAAAAAAAAAGAAAGAAAGAAAAGAAGCAGTCAAAAGTTGACGTCGAAGCAGGTCAGACAATAGTTTAAAAGGATTATTATTTTAATATACACACCATAAAGCAGTTGTGTGTTTCTTTAAAATTTCTTTTTTTACTTTTTCCATTTTAATTTCTACAAAGAAAGTACAGAGATATTGTTCTGGCTTCTCTTTTTCTTTCCCTGTGATAAAGAGGAATTTTGTTGGTACCAAAAACCATCAAAATCCCTCTTGGTTACACAACCCAGAGTTTTAGAGTTACTTGCTGAGAAACTGCAGCGAGCAGGAAGCAGCCGCCCTGCCCTTTCTCTGGTGCAGACTTGGGTACAGCAGGAGTCCTGCCCTTCTCCCTGTGCAGACAACTTATCTCAGCGGGGCTGCAGTTACCAGCCAAGCATTAAAAACTGTGCATGGGATAGAGGGCATGGCACAGGAAAGAGACAGACATTTAAGCATTACTATTGTAAAGAGGAAGGATGTAAAGAAGAGCACATTACTGAGAAATCACTGGTTTGGGAAAAGAAGTATTTTAGATTGGAGAGTCCAGGTTTATATATAGAAAATCTGAAAGTCGGAAGGTCACCATACTGCTCAATCATATGGGTTTTTCGATAGTCTCTAAAAAATGAGCAAATTGAGGTATATGTCAGTTGCCATCATTCCTTGAAGCAAAAATAATAATAATAACCCTTCAATTATTGTTGATAATGTTGATATTAAGGGAAGAAAGCTTTGGAAGCAAACATGGTATTATATAAATACCATGTAAATCATGTATTATTATTTATGTAATTACAGATGCTTCTTTACTTACGATGGGATTATGTCCCAATAACCACTGTAAACTGAAGATATCATTAAGTCGAAAATGCAATCACTACACAAAAATGCATTTAATAAGCATAATGGGATATCAGAGTTTAGCCCAGCCTACTTTAGATGCGCTCAGAACTCTTACATTATTGGCACATACCCTCACCATAAGTCAAGGAGCATCTGTAATTGTTTTCCTCTCTTCTTCTCACCAGAAGCAGGAGAAACAGATGGGCATTTTGTTGACGTTATAGAACAGAAAAACAAAAACACAATATCACACCTCCCCCTCCAAAAAATCACACTGACAACACTGCAAACCATAGAATATCAGTTGTTTACCCTCATGATTGCTTGGCTGGCTGGAAACTGCAGTTTGCTGCAGTTGCCCAGCATCACAAAAGAGGATCATACAGCATATTGCTAGCCTAGGCAAAGATCAGAACTCAAATATGGTTTCCACTGAATGCTTAATGCTTTTACGCTGTCATAGTCAAAAAGTTCTAAGTCTAGTCATTCGGAGTCAAGACTGTCGTTATACAAAACCCAAGTTGGCACTATCTCCAGTCACTATGTCATCTAGTAAATAGTTACCAGAAAGAATACAGTGACAATATTGAAATAAGGACTAGAATTACAACTGAGAGACCATAACCCTATTGTAAAAAATAATTTTGTAATTTGCAACTACAATATAGGGCAAAGGCAATTATAATTGTTAGAAATTTTCATTAGATTGCCAAACAATATTTTAACTTTGAGAATCCATTTAAATGAGTAGAGGAAACAGGGCCATTTGTCACACCATTGTAAATATGCTAATATGTTTGACCAAATCTTCAGTTATCACTCAATGACAACATAAAATGGCAGCTTGTCTAAGTTTTGAGTTTTGATTTTCAAACCAAATAATTTCAAAGAACCTACAGCATATCCACTACCTACCCCCATCAAGTATTGTTACAGAAGAGCAAAGAAATACCAAGCACACTTTCTAGAGAAAAGGAGGAACCCATTTATTAACGCTAATGACTAGTGGACTCAGGGAGTCATTTCCAAATCAGAGCGAAGTGACAAAAGAGGCTTTACGTTTTATAAGCTTCTGGGGTCTTTGTCTTGCAGAGATGATTCCGCCCCCTTGTGGGCTTACAGGAAGGCCCCCAGGTGTTGGTGTTCCCAGGTCATATCAGATTATCTGTCCTGGGGCCAGTGATAATGACATTCCTTCCTTCCCCTCCCCAGGGCAGTGCATTGTACAGTTTTTGTGGCCTGGCACGCCTTGCAAGACCAGTTTCCTCCTCAGTATGATATGAAATATTTTATTAAACTTTGATTTGAAACTGCCTCTCTGCAATGAGTACCCTGCCCTGCCTACAGACAACAGAGTCCCAGCAAGGTCATGGTCTGGGACACAGCAAGTGTAGCCAGATCAGTGAAACCAGTCAAGACAAAACAGTGATTATAGGGCAAGACACAGGGACAGGATTGTGAGAACCAACCATATCTACTCTAAAGCGAGAGAACATGATTACAAGATATGACTATCTTTGCCCTGACCAGTTTGGCTCAGTGGATGGAGCATCGGCCTGCAGACTGAAAGGTCCCAGGTTCGATTGTGGTCAAGGGCATGTACCTTGGTTGCGGGCACATCCCCGGTGGGGGGTGTGCAGGAGGCAGCTGACAGATGTTTCTCTCTCATCGATGTTTCTAGCTCTCTATCCCTATTCCTTCCTCTCTGTAAAAAATCAATAAAATACATTTTAAAAAAAGATATGAATATCTTAGAGGTAGGAGCATAAAGTAGAAAAAGAAAAATTAGTATGACAATGACAAATGGCTACTTTTCCTTTTCAAAGAGAAATAGTTGAACCTAAGTAATAATAATAATTTTTTTAAAGTTCTGAAAGTAAAATCAGTTGAACATGATACTGAAATATATTTCTATATTAAGAGTTGATTAATATTTAAAATTCTCATATTTGAAACCAAAGTTATCTTCCAGCTAAATCCTCCTCTCTCTTCATTTCCTTTTTCCTTTTTTTTTTTTTTTTTTTTTGCTCTGCAGGATGACCCTTTCTCTTGGTTCTCCTAGATTAAGATTTGCGATGCTGGTGATATTTTTAATGCCTTCCCTACCTGTTCTCATTACATTTCTTACATTCAGCAGGTGAGTCCAGTCACATTCAGCCCTCACTGTTTCCTAAATTCTCCTTTTTCTTCTAGTTTTCAATCAGGTCCTGGCTTCCTCTAAACTG
>PVJC01050843.1:0-11671 GCA_004026665.1 Murina feae | reverse complement strand
GGTTGGGGGGGGGAATTGGGAGGAGGGTAGCTATGGGGGGAAAAAGAGGAACAACTGTAATAATCTGAACAATAAAGATAAATTAAAAAGAAAAAAAAAAGAAAAAAACAAGAACATATGGGAAACAGAAGACAAATAAAAAGGTGGTGCATTTAATTTAATCCCAATCATGTCAATAATTACAGTAAATACAAATGGCCCAAGTAGGGGGAAGGTACAAACAGTTGTGTAAAAGTTTCGTGCATGAGATGGCATTTCCTAGAGGTCTTTAAAGATGGGACATAATTTTAACAGGATGAGATAAAAATACACACCGGGCATGTTCTGAGGAGGCCCTACAACATAAAATGATGAAAATGCAAACTCTATTTTATGAAGTTTTGTCATTGACATGAACTAGTGTACAACTGAGATACATGAAGTACTGAAAAATAAAACTGAAATTATGTTAGGACCATAATTGGAGCCCAAGAGAGAAGTTTGCAATCAAATTAGAAATTAGTGGAAAATTGCTGAAAGTGACAAAATTAAAGGTGGGTTTTGACAAGTCTGAAAGTGATCGATGTGATAGTAGATTAAATCAGGATGTAATGAAGATAAACTTTGTTAAGAGAAACTTCATCTAATATCTCTTTAAGGTACAACAAGAAAGACCTAGTTAAAGTAGATTAATTAATATACTAAAGTCAAATAGAAGTGGATAGAGTGAGCAATACAAGAACCAACAACACTCATGTATAGACGTTTTTATTTGAAGCATCTTAAAGATGACACGTGAAACAGGACATGTGATGGAAACATGAGAATGAAATAGAAGGAACTATGATAAATATTATGAGCTACTAAACTTTTAAGGAATAGCTAATGTTAGAGCAAAATGAACTAAGAATGTGAAGGCATCCTTTTCACAACAGAGTATATAGTGGGTGGAGGGTACAGAGGTCCTTCTACATCCTGAGTATATTTAGTGTATTTTAATTAGTTGGAGTAATTTAATGCTTTGTCAAGAAGGAATGTACTTAAAAGTTCCTCTAAAATCATCTCTTCTATTCTATGCAATGGTTCCTGTCCTGTAAAGAGCAAAATTTAAACCCATTATGCCTTGAAGATAAGGTTAAGCCAAATAGTGCAGCAGTTAAAAGATCCTGTGGAGAGCACTCACACACCTCTATGGAAATAACAGAATGGTGTATGTTTTCCATGAATTAGTTGCCAATATATGTTCATACATTCTGGAGATAAATAAAAACTGAATCACTTGTTGCTTGTATGGTAGGTTTTTAAAATATCGAAATGGGTGGGTTAGCAATATCTGACACAAACTGCACTTCCATCACTGCATGTTCCTCTACAGGAAATCTTAACTCACTGACAATCATTTCAGCTATTCATCTCAATGGAACTTCTAAAGGTGAGAATGACAAAGGTCTGTTCTGGAATCTGTGAGTTTTAAATATAAAAAAAAACCCCTCCATTTCTTATTTTTAAAAACTTTTATTGACTTGCTTGGGGTGGCACTGTTTAATTTCACTTCTGACTTCAGTCTATACATAAAGTTAAAAGAAAGGTAAATTTTCCACAAGATAATTTTGTTTAATCCCTCTTGATATGGGAAAACATTATATATGAATAAATTAAGTGAAAATGAATACATCTGAGTACTCTCCTTCAAGATTTTCTAGAAATATGATCATAGTTGCCATTTATTATTTATTTTTAAATTTATCTATATTATTGAAAGTTATTACAGATGTCCTTTTTCTTTTCCCTATTGACCCCCTCCATTTTGTACCCATAATACCCCCAGGTCTTCACCACACTATTGACTGTGTCCATGAGATATGCATGCATATATTCATATGAATTCTTTGGTTATCATGGTTGCCATTTCAATTTGCACTCTTGGTTTATAAGGTAACAAAGAGTCGGCCAATCATGCAAAAGTAAACCTAGCCCTAACCGGTTTGGCTAAGTGGATAGAGTGTCGGCCTGCGGACTGAAAGGTCCCAGGTTCGATTCCGGTCAAGGGCATGTACCTTGGTTGTGGGCACATCCCCAGTGGAGGGTGTGCAGGAGGCAGCTGATCCATGTTTCTCTCTCATAGATGTTTCTAACTCTCCATCCCTCTCCCTTCCTCTCTGTACAAAATCAATAAAATATATTTTTTTAAAAAGTAAACCTAAAACTGCCCTATCAGATCCAGATGTTTGGAAGAGACATGAGGAAAACACCCACTTTCTGACATAATTATGCTTGGAAATGAATTTATTTTGGAAGTTTGACATAAAATAGATTGCATTCTCACAGAACTGACAAGTATGAGATTCTCAGGTATGAAATGTTGAAAAAATAAACATTTTTACTGTTGACACTATTACAGATGTTCCCATTTCCTTCCCCTTTGCTCACCTCCATCTAGTCCTCACCCCCTTCCTCTGAACTTCACTCCACTGATGTCTGTGTCCATGGCTGTACATAAATATTCTTTGGCTCTCTCATTTAATTCCATGGTATTTCAATTACCTTGGGTCTCATCTATTTATCTAAGCAACTGTTTGACCAGTAGCTATGACACTCACTGACCACCAAGGGGCAGATACTCAATGCAGGAGCTGCCCCCAGTGATCAGTGCAGTCCCACAGCAGGAGTGCCACTCAGCTGACCGGGCACCAGATGCAGGGCTTATGGCTGGTGAGCGCAGCTGCAGTGGAGTGAGTCTCTCCTGCCTCACCTCCGTGGCAACCCTACCAGTGGCAAGCTCAGTGGGCCGGATTGAGTGGGAGTGGCATGGCACCCAGCCCAGGCTCAGGCTCCTCCCCGGTGCACTAGGCCTCTAGTGTATAAATAAAAAGCTATAATAATACATATAATACAGTTATCACAGATCATGTTATGTAGCAGATAAGTGTTAATAATATTGTATTATTATGAGTGTTTGTATATAGAATGCAGAGCACATACCCAATATTAAGAGACTATGAATAATTATTATCCTAATACTGTGTAATAAGTACCCTTAAATCAGAGGAAATGTCTTTCACAGTAAAATGGAAGAAACTAATAATCTGTTATCCACATCGCAAATCTCTGGTCAATTTTAATGCCTTTATAAGAAATAGAGCTTAAGAAGTCAGATTTTTGAAGAACTTTCACTAATAATACAGAACTATAAGGAAAATTACCCATAGGTTATATTGCTGCTCTTTTACCCCTGTGCACTAGAACAATGCATGAAGACCAGTGTCACTTAGAACACTAGTGAATGTACAAGTCCCTGGGCCCTCCCATAGTACTTTGAGTTGCTTTCCAAAGAATCTGATTTTCTAACAAGTTTTCTTGTGATGAGAATGCTGCTGGTTAGCAGACCATACTGGACTAGCACCCTGGAAGTCAGGTCATCAAATTAAGGGCCATTTTGCCTATCTTTGTGAAATAAGTTTTAAGGGCACATAGCCACACCCATTCATTTACACACACACACACACACACACACACACACACACACACCTGCTTTTGCATTACAACAGCAGAACTGAGTGGTCGCATCAGACAAGGTAGCCTACACCTTTTACTCTACAAAGCTATAAATACTTACTCTGGCATTTTACAGAAAAGGTTTGCTGAACTTGTTCTAAAATGCCACTCTTTTTCCTATTACACAGTTGAGATTTTTGAAATTCAGAAAGGAAATTTATTGATACAAAGTATGAAGACATGCAGTGAGACTATTAGGGTACTTCAAAACTCATAAAATGTTCATCATCTTCATGTATGTCTCACAGCAATGAGTTGCCGACCTTCTCACTGTCATGATATAATCGTGATCAATGTCTGATGTATTCCAGAATTAAAAGTCACAAAGTTACTATCCTTTTTGTAATGAATGACATCTTAAAACCTGCAGTTTCAGAGAAATGGTATAAATAAAATTTATACAATACAACATAAAATATACTGAAGCATTTAAATCTATATTAATAAAATTTATTTGTTAGAGAAAATACAGGCGGATAAGAGAAACTCTTAATTATCCCTGGTAATAAAGAACAGGGAGTAAAAGGATAAATTAATTCATGAATTTCCCCAATAATCTTTGTATTGTATTTCATCCTTTGCTTTCCCTGTTTCTGCATCAATGGATAGGTTAACAAATAGATAGCATTCCGACAGCAGCAAGAGGTTGACAGCAGCCTTACATAAAGTGGTGGCTGCAGGCCTCAGACCTCTCAAGTGTGTTTTTGTTTTTAGATTTAAATAAATTTTTGTAGGATATATAGTAGCCAATTTACCTCTCTACCATTTCTCCATATCTTATGCCAGGCTTGGTTTGCATATTTTTATATTAACCACTGCACTTCTGAAGGCATTTGATTTGCAGATACCTGACAGATAATATCCAAAGTAAAAAATCAGGTCATGTAAGTAGATCATGTATGTGTTAAAGGCTATTGTGTACATTTGTTTGTATGTTTGCCTATGTAAGTGAAACTAATAAGGAAATAATGGTGTCCTAGAGCAAAAGTCTCAGATGGTTATTCAAATGGGACAATTTCATTTTCTCAAAGTCAAAATAGTCAACCCCATGAAAAAGTGTGACACTAATAAGAGACTTATGATCTTATTATAGTGGTGCTTCTAGAGGTTCAGTTTAATTTTACATCTTTCAGTAAATAAAATCCTTGTTTATTGGGCTATATGAATAAGTTTCCAATGAATAATTACATATTTGGTTTCTTTAGAATCATTTGTTTTTGAATGAGAAAGTCCTACACCCATATCTTAACTCTTGGTAAACAGGAACACTTCACAGTGATAGAATATTAAAGAGCTAATAAATTAACAGAAGAAAAGTTTGTCAGCTAATACCTGTTGCACAATTGTTGTCAGTTCCAAGCAGAGCTGTATGACATTATTCCTTGTGACTGAATAGTCTGTGACAGCAGCAAATGGTGACCTAAAAGGAAAAAAGAAAAACTGTGATTCCAAAAATTCCAAGAAAGGTTCCAAAAATTATAATAGCCTAAAATAGAATTTTGAATAATGTGAAATAAATCGTTCATAATGATAAAACTATTTAGGACATTGTTAAGAAAAACACTGAGGGAAATGCTCTGAAGAAAATTAAAGTCAAGTAATATAATACTTGTTTTCCATAAAATTTCTCACTTTTTTTAGCTCCTAATATTTAGAAGTTCTTTGGAACTCCTTATAAGGTCTCTTTATTACATGTAAAGCAAATCAACAAAAAAGGAGTACATTAGGCAAAGCAACATTTAATTTACTTTGAAATGAAGAAAGATTTTGAATATAATATATCTTTGAGATATTCACAATTAAGAGTTAGCAATGAGAGCTAATACTTACCAAGGACTTACTATGTGCCAATTACTGTTCCAAATGCTTTACATTATTTTCACAACAGCTTTATAATACAGGCACTATTATTATTCCTATTTCATCTTGGATACATTTTGGTAGTTTGTGTTTTTCAAGGACCTGGTCTATTTCATCTAAATGTTAACTTTTGCATGAAAAGTTACTTGTAGTATTCCTTTATTATCCTTTTAATTTTTATTGACTTCTATATTGTGTTTCTGTTTTTAGTTTCATTGATTTCTGCTTCTTTATCATTATTATTTGCTCCATTCCTCTTGCTTTGGGATTATTGTGCTGTTATTTTACTATTTTCTTTAATTTTACTGTATTGTAAGAATATTTAACATGAGAGCTATCCTCTTAACAACATTTTAAGTTGACTATGAATACACTACTATGCAATAGATCTCTGGAACATATTCATCTTGTTTAAATGAAACTTTATGCCAGTTGATTGACAAATATTTCTTCTATTTTCTTGAGATGGGAGCTTAGATAATTGATTTGAGATTTTTTTCTCATATAAGAATTTGATGCTATAAATTTCAGTATTGTTTTAGGTGTGTGCCACAAAACTTATTTGGTCTAATTTCTTTATGTTTAATGTATTGCTTCTTATTTCACTTCTTCCTCTTTTATCCATGTATTATTAAGAAATGTGTTGTTTAATTTCTACTTAGATTCTATTATGGTTAAAGAACACACTCTAATTTCAGATCTTTTAAATATATTAGGTTTGTTTTATGATGCAGGTCTACATTAGTGAATGTTCTATAGGCACTTGAAAAGAATTTGTATTCTGCTGTTTTTGGACAAAATGCTCTAAAAATGTCAATTATATCATGTTGCTTGATGTTATTATTCAGCACTTCTAATTCTTGCTGACTTTCTGTCTAGTAGTTTTATCATTTTTTTTTGAGAGAATGGAGAAGAAGTAGCCAACTATAATTGTGAATTTGTCTATTCTAGTTCTGTAAGTTTTTATTCCATGTACTTAGAAGTTCTGTTGTTAGTTACATACATCTTCCAAGTAATTTCTGTTTCTTCTTTTTTGAGTTATCTCGTATATTATCATTTATTACATTTTGGTGGTTTTTGTTTTTAATTTGATATCACTTGTAAGTAGTTGTTTTTAATTTCAATGTAATATTCACATAATACAAATTAACCCCCAGCTTCTCATATCTGTTTGTTACAAGTATTTTTCCCAGTTTGTCATCTATGTTATATATTCATGTTTTTAAACGTTATGTAGTCAAAATTCAAACAGTATATTTATTTTAACTTTAATTCACATTTTAAGTATTTAATAAGACTTTCTACATCTAGAAATCATTTTTTTCTACATTTTCTACAGTTTCTTATGGATTTATATTTTCCACCTAAATAAATGATATACCTAAAATGATTTTAGTGATCTGGCAGTGTTCTGTCATTATTTATTTTCCAAAAACTTAACTAAGAGCCACAGTACCATTTATTAAATTATGCTTTTTTTTCTCAGTGGTTTTAACATATTGTTTTCTAAATGATTCCATATACCACAATCTATTATGGGCTCTCTTCCACTATTCTGTTTATTTCTTTTCCAAAACTCAGTATATTTTTATATGTATATACCAGTGAAACATAAGGAGATATTATGAATTCAAATAAAGTTAATTATAAAAAATATGTTATTAATCTATGATTTTAGTTCAAAAATCAGCCCACTTAGTTATAAGTAGGACCAGCTTTAAAAATTCTACCTTGATGGAAGTTTTCTAAACTTGAATTGTAGAGATGGTTGCACAAATATATCCAAATTTACTAAACCGCATTCAGTTGTACACTTAAAACAAGTGAATTTTATAGAATGCAAATTGGGCCCCTATAAAACTATTTTTAAAACTGTAAAATATAAGCATTTCTAGGAAAAATCATTAATAAAAAATGCTACCTAAAGACCATTTATTTTTGCTGCACTGAAGCATAAAAGCTATCATTTTAATGAAGAATTCAAAGACGCTTCTGGCATTATTAAAAAAGTTTGGATTGCTAGATTTGAAAATGTCAGTCTGCTAATAAAACCTAAAAACTTCATTCAAGAGTGATGAGATGAATTACAGCATGCATTTTCCCATAAATACTTGAGACTCTCACTTGTTCTTCAAAATATACCAAAAGAAAAATCCATTGATGACTGAATGCCTATATCAAACTGAATTCTAAAGCATCCTTTTTTTCACTTTCCTGACCACTCATATTTCAAATAGAACATGATTCTCAATCAAGATTAAACGTCAAGAACACTGGGAGGGTGGACACTGTAAACATATACCAAAGAGAACACTAATTTTATTTTGTAATGAATTCCTCTAAAGTTTTCATTTTGAAGACAAATCATTTGCAGCCTTACCAAGAACCATTCTAGCCAACAGATATTAATGTTTGGTGTGGTGATTTTGGCTATATTCATACATAAAAAAGCTGACAGACTGGGTTCCTATCTCTCTTAGTTACCAAAGATGACCATTCAATCATGACTTCATGATCATGTATGAAATAAATAAGTGGTCCTCTATAGAATAACTGAGCACAATCAGCTAAAAAACAAAACAAAACAAAGAGAGGAATTTGTTCTATACTCTAAAGAAAACCCTAGAGCTCAGGCTGCTTACAAAAAAGAACACAGTGACTTTAAAGTCAAGGAAATAAAATTCCTGGTAAGAAAGCTTTTTGATGCCAGAAAGTTTTAAAAAATATAAAAACCTTGGCTTATCAATAAATGGCCTTCATGGGTAACAGGATGCTTATATGTCTTTCTACAGCAAAGGCTTATGGTCCTGCAAGAAATTATTTTTGTATGCTTTAAAACAAAAGCACTGCATTTATGAAAAGGTTATTAATGTTAAGAAATCCTAAACAAACTACAAGCTATTAAGGAAAGCTAAAATGTTGATGTTAAAAGAATATCTGGAAGGCCTTACTATTTCCCAGCACTGCTGATCCTGAAGGGCTGTCCATGAACAGTGGCAGTACTACATCACTGCTCATATTTGGAAAAAGAGGTGGCCAGTCAGAACAGTGAGCACATGAGACGAAGTAAGACCCAACAACAATGAGTTGCAATATCTAAGAAGATATTAGTTCAACCATTTTCTTAGATAAGGCAAAAGCTTAAACAGAAATCTTGTTTTCCTTTAGCACCTATTAAAAAAGAAACAACAGGACCAAAATGGAGTCACTTGTGCTAAGTCCTTTCTGAACAAACCAACACTTAATGGCAGTTTCAGCCTCTCCCAGCAGTGGAATTTTAAACCAATAAGCCTGGATTTTTTCTGATCAGCACTAGTGAGGTGATCTTCTAGATGAGACCTCTGAAGTCCCTGCTGCTATGGCAAGGTAACCTTGTCTGAAATAATCCTTTTACTTGTAACTCCCCTCACCCTTCTGGCTATAAAATTCTTCCAATTTGTACAACTCCTCTGAGCTTCTTTCTGCTTGCTAGATGGAATGCTGCCCAATTCACAAACTGTTCAATAAAGCCAATTAGATCTTTAAATTTATTTAGTTGAATTTTGTTTTTTTAACACACCCTCTTTTTTCCCAATAAATGTATATTGATTTAAGTTACCTGGTAAAAGCAAAATTTAACAGACTGGATTTTTTTATCCAAGAAAATATAAGGAGAAATGGAGTTGACCATCGTACTATCGGATTTTAATATAATTCCATCAGAAAGAGACTACATTGAATAGAAAAAAAGGGGATATAGAAGTGTTGAATTATCACACTTGACCTAATACAGTTAGATCTAATATAAATCATGCTCCAAACAAGCATCTATTCAAACACACAGACCATTTACCAAAAATTTAAAAATCCAAATTCTGAATCACAAAGGAATTTGAAAGAAATCAGTATCATAAGCAATAAAAAATAGCAGACAAACTCAACATACTTGGAAATTCAAAATGCATTTCTAAATAATTCATGAAGGAAATTATAACATACTTGTTACTAAATGACTATGAAATATATACCAATTTGTGAGAGTACATAAAGTTTTATTATTTAAAACAAAGGTAAAAATCAAGGAAACAATAGAATCAATAAAACCAAAATTGAGCTCCTCAAAAATGTAATGAAAACTAATCTCTGGCAAAATCCATCTAGAAGACGACACAAAAAGACCACAGAAATGATACTCAGAATGAAAAGGGCTATAATTGTAGATCTGATCAATTTTTAAACACCCTAACTCTTATGCCTTAAACACTTTAAAGGTTGTCAGTGATATAAAAACATATCTTATGGATCACTTCAAAATAGAATGGGCTTTAAAGAAATTTCAGAATCAATAAGAATTAGGATTTATGGCCCTAACCAGTTTGGCTTGGTGGATAGAGCATCGGCCTGCAGACTGAAAGGTCCCAGGTTTGATTCTAGTCAAGGGCATGTACCTTGGTTGGGGGCACATCCCCAGTAGGAGGTGTGCAGGAGACAGCTGATTGATGTTTCTCTCTCGTCGATGTTTCTAACTCTCTATCCCTCTCTTTTCCTCTCTGTAAAAAATCAATAAAAGTTATAAAAATAAAAAAAATTAGGTTTTATGCTAAAAATAAGAGAAAAACAAACTGTCACAATAAATAGCAAAATAAAATTCTATAAATAATACTTTTGAACATTTTTAGTGATGTTATTGTACATTGTGATACATGCAGTGATATGTAAACCTCTAAGTATAGACAAAGCCATATAAAATGGCAAGAAAGATAAGGTGTGAATAACAGCAGAATGTAGGTTAAAAATAGACAAGTAAACTACGCATTGAAAATAAACAGTAAAGTTACCACCTATGATTCAACTATGAGGTTTGGAAAGTGCTATTTCATTCAAGTCAATATTTAAAATGTGAGAAAAACTTTTTGTTAGACTTAGATTTTATTTTTTAAAGAAACTTAAGGAGCTTGTTTTTGAAAATAAATCTTATTTGAATGGAAGTTCCACTGCAATTGGATTTTTTATGAATTATAAACATTTTTTCCTAGCATCCCACCGCTTAAGCCTTAAACATTCAAGTTTTTCAATATCAAAAGATATCTCATTGATGCCTTCAAAGCAGAATGAGAAATAAACTTTCAATAAAAAAATTCTGTATAGCAACTTGAATTATGAAGGACAAAAGTAGAAAAATGGTATTCTTTAGAGTTTGAAGAGAAATACTAAAGTGCAAATAAATGTGTATATATACTTCATTCCTAAGGATCACTTCCTCAAAATCCTTAAGAATTAGTCAGTTTTCAAAAGGAGATATAGCATGACAAAGGAAAATGATAATAAGAAGGGCTTTGGTATCAGATAAAAATAGATTCAAATTATAATTTTCGTACTAGATGAATGACTTTAGGCAAATTATTTAATGTCTCACATATATAATGGGGATAATACCTACTTTGTGGGACTTCAATGAGTTGATATATGTAAATATCTAGTTCAGTCTCCAGAGTTAAAGATTTTTGCTTATTTTTCTTTTCCTTTCTCCCCCTTCAAGTGACATTAAATAAAAATTGCAATTAAATCCAATCATATTGCTGTGCATACAAGTTCTCCCCAAAATGTAAAAACTTTAATGCCAAAAATGTATTGTTTTAAAATATTAAGCAACTTGTTTTACAACAAAATAACCATATTTAAACTGGCAGAATTATATCATATTATAAACCAAAGAATAAACTAAGGTTGAAAACCCAATGCTTAGCAATATTTGATTGCAGTGGCCATTTTAAATCCTCAAAAGTAAAGCAAATCTATACTGACAAATCAAAATATTAAGAACTTTTGATCAACATTATTTCTATGGACCTTTTATAATTAACTATGTAAGTTCTAAATTATTCAAAAGCAAATAAAAATAAGACAAGACATATTCTTAACCGTCTATAAAGAAAGCATAAATATAGATTAGCTCTGTTCTAGAACTTAAAATGAGGCAAACAAAAATATTAACTAAATTTATTTAGAGAAGAGTTATGGACTTAAATCATGATTCTATAAGTCACTAATAAGTTTTGTTAGTGTTTATCCTTTGAGATTACATAAATGGAAATAAATTATATATATATCTAAACTAATAAAAGCGAAATATTAAAATTAACCGTTTCTCCGAGACAGGGTAAGCCACGCCCACCAGCCAATCAGAGCGGCTGTATGCAAATTAGCCCAGCCAACATGGCGGCCGCCACTCCCGGACCTGAGTAAACAGCCCTTTCCATTGCGGCAGCAGCGAAAGTGAAGCTGAGCCCTTCAGCTC
>PVJC01050842.1:0-11672 GCA_004026665.1 Murina feae | reverse complement strand
GTGTTTGATTAAGTTTCCTTACCGCCTCATCTGAGTAATCCTATTAGGAACACAGCAGACATCCACCATGGTCACAAGACAGTGAAGATGGCCCTGGTGACCAGCTTTCACAATAGCAGTGTGGGAACAGAGACCCACCAGCAGTGAGAGTGACATTTCATAAAATAGCAGCAACTGCTTTAACTGAGATTACATATCACGGAGAGCTGGAGGGAATTTCATCGAAAGAAAAAGAACTCTTATCTCAAGGCTTAACACCTATATTACTCACCATGCTTCTGAAAGAAGACAGAATATATGTAAATAGCAAGTATATGTCCTTAAAAATTACAGATCAAATGATACCTGGATAAAATGGTTTGAAAGTCTAGATGCTGGCCTGTATTTTGCTTATCTTATAAAAGGAACTCATTCGTAAACTTTCTTTCCATCAGTAATTCAATGCAGCTTAATATTGGGATATGGAGAAGACACTGCTCATTGATTTTTTTCTCTGGCTATGCAGAGAATTTAATAGCAAAAGATGGAGAATTTTTAATAAGACAATCCATCTATTTTCTTAGCCCACACAGATCGCAGATAGAATCTGCAAATGATAAATCATGTCCAAAAAAATGAGCATCATTTCATTCATTATGAATAAAAATAAGATGTGATTTATAATGCAGTGCCCTATGTCTATAGGCAGGTCTCAAATAATTAATTATCTCAAACAAAATATTATTCAGAAGCAGTTGCCTAACAAGTTAAATATATATAGATATAGACAGATATGTATTTTACTTATCAATTCCAAATAGCTTCAGCCTATTGCAAATATCTAATAAATTTCAAGCACAAATGTGCAGCAGTGTTTTATATGGAAGATTAATTACTATTAAACATATATTAATAGCCTGACCAGTGTGCTCAGTGGTTAAGCATCGACCCATGAACTAAGAGGTCACCAGTTTGATTCCTGGCCAGGGCACATACTCCAGAGTTAATAGGAGGTGTGCAGGAGGCAGCCAATGGATGATGTTTCCCTCTCATTGATGTTTCTATCTCTCTAACCCACTCTCTTTCTCTCTAAAAATCAATAAAAACATATTTTAAAAGTCAACTTAAAAATTAATAAATAAGTTTATATCCCAGAGGCCCATGCAACTCTGAGTTTTGGGTCAGATCAGATTCTCCTTCGCTCATTTAGTCTTCTATCCAACAAGCATATTTAATGACACTTTAAAATTTAGAATGATATTGTCTTTTACTAGGGTCCAATTTTTTATTTTCACATGTATTTTCTCTAGTTAAATTTTAAAATTGTTATTTATATTTTACTGTCATGTTATTGTTAAATCCTTTTCAGAAAAAATGTCTCAATACTTTATTATCTAAGTAGATTAAATTATTATATTCAATTTTTTAAAATGTCGTTACTTCTGCTTGGGTGACCTTTATGCCCAAGGTCACCCAAGCAGAGTTACAATTTCCTTATTTATAAATTAAGAATATTAAACTATTTCCTACTGTTATTTTCAGTCCACAAATTCTATTATATAATTGTAGGGTTCCAATATCCAAATAAAAATGGAAGATATTTCTCCAACACTAAATAAAGCTATTTTAAGGGGCTTAAAAGTTAGATTGAGGAAAGAGCAAGCTTAAGGGTCTATCAGAAGTTGGTTTGGGTAAATGTTAACTTGATATGCTTAATGGATACTTGAATAGGCAAATATATGTTTGAGTTCCATGACTGTATAAATGTTAGTTAAAGCCATGGGTAATTTTGGCTCCCTAAGTGCATACTTAGATATAAGATAAGTTGTGAAGTATATTCATAAATGTATGAATTGACATGCCAACCAATTTTATACATAAAATATGCATTATATAATCAAATTTTTCCTAAATGTAGATTCATTACAATAGATTGATTATTAAATCCTTGAGAGACTCTGCATCTTTTCATCTTTGTATGTCTGTTGTCTACCAAAGCTTTTATTTGTTGAATAAATAAGATTAAATGAATGAAAGTTATAAAAGAACCAGCCTCTTTTCTGCATGTACCCTACAGTGAAGAGCCTGCTTGCTTTGAGATGGGTATTTTACCAATTTTCTCTTCTGATTCTTACCATTTTGATCTCCAAACTTCCAATCCAATCTTTAGCAAAATGATCAAGTTATAAGATTTTCTATCACATCCATCTTAATTGCTCTTCAAATGGCAAATATCAAATCAATCATCAGATTAATTTATACATAGTTACGTAAGATTGTCTTTGATAAATGTTGTAACCAAGTCAGCAAGTTACTCTCGATTTGAGCTAATGACTTGAATATTATCTCAGGTTATAAAATCCAAGAATAAGAGTACTATTCATAGGAGAACTAAGATGGCAGCATCAGCTATACACCTGTATGTGCTGCCCCCACAACCACATTAACACTACAACTAAAAGACAAAATGGCCATCATCCAGAACCAGGGGAAAGCTGACTGAGTAGAAGTTCTACAACTAGAAGGAAAGAAAAGGGTGCAGAGACTTGGTAGAAGGTGCGGAGGCACCAAGAACAGAGGTACGGAGGTGTGAGAAATGGCGGCACCTGGGCGCTCAGTTTTTTCCCATCAGAAGGGAGATACAAGCTCCCAACTGCACTGAACTCATTTCTAGAGAGACTCTGGGGACCCAGACTCTTACAGGGAGAAATTGGGCTGTCTGGCATCGGGTCAGAAAGTGAGGGTGGCATTCTCACAGAGTTGCCCTCAGGGATCATTGTTACTTGGGGGTGGGGACTTGGAGACACAGAGATGGCTGGCAGACAGCCATCGCTGTTTGCTCCACCCTGGTGATTTTCTGAGACCCCTCCCCACCCAATTTACAATCCCACCCAAGCTGTGTGCAGCAGCGCAAATGAATTGCCTGTCCACCTGCAGCCTAACCTAACAAACTGCAGCTGGGTCAGAGAGCTTCAAAAGTTCCAAAATCCAAACAAAGAGGAGAAATCTGTAGATCTCGCTGTAGCTCCTGCTGGGTGGACTCAGGCAGTGGTTGACTTTGCACCACCTTGGAGATCCAGAAGCCAGTGTACCCAGTGGTCAGATACCAGATTTCAATTCCTCACATCCATAAGCGACACACTCAAGAGGCAGACTCAGTGAGCACCAAAGCCCCACTGAATCAAGTCCTGCCCCACAAGGGTGTCTCCTGCACAGCAGTTCTTCCACTATAGACACAGTGGGTCCTTGCAGTCAATTGGCCTGGAGGTCATTTCCTCCCAGCAATCAAGGCTTAACTACAACAAGACTGTGCATCCAGCCCACAAAGGGGTACACCAAGAGTGTCCACCTCAGGTGATTAGGGAGGCTGAGCCACTGGACTCAATAGGACACCTACCAAACAAAGCCACTCTATCAACACAGGGAAGCAGCCAAAATGTGGAAACAAAGAAACAGGCCACAAATGAAAGAAATCAAACTACTGGATATAGAGTTCAAAACCACAGTTATAAGGCTACTCAAGAATCTTCTACGAACCTCTGAGGAACTTAGTGAGACCTTCAAGGATCTTAATGAGAATACCAAAAAAATGGAAAAGGACCAGTCAGAAAATAAGCAAACACTGACTGAAATAAAGAATAATATACTGAGATCCAACAGCAGACTAGAGGATCCCAAGAATCAAGTCAAAGATTTGAAATATGAGGAAGCAAAAAACACCCATCCTGAAAAGCAAAAAGAAAAAAGAATCCAAAAATATGAAGATAGTGTAAGGAGCCTCTGGGACAACTTCAAATGTACCAACATCAGAATTATAGGGGTGCCAGAAGAAGAGAGAGCAAGATATTGAAAGTCTACTAGAAGAAATAATGAAAGAAAACTTCCCCTACCTGATGAAAGAAATAGACTTACAAGTCCAGGAAGTGAAGAGATTCCCAAATAAGAGGAATTCAAAGAGGACCACACCAACACAATCATATTTAAAATGCCAAGGGCAAAAGACAAAGAGATAATCTTAAAAGCACCAAGCAAAAAACAGTTAGTTACCTACAAAGGAGTACCCATATGCCTGGTGGAGGAAGGGGTTGCAAGAAGTTGGTGAGCCAGCCCTGCCTCCTATTAGGATGGGGGCAATCAGGGATGGGGCCAGCTGGGGAGAGGGACTATGTGCTGATCAGCATGGTGGGGGCCTATAGGGAGCATGGCCAGCTGGGGGGAAGGGGTTGCAGGAGATTCGCCAGACAGCCCCACCCCTTATTGGGGGGATGCAATTAGGGGTGGGATGGCCAGGGGGAGTAGGGGATGTTTGGCTGGCCCACTCTTGATTGGGGTGGGAGGGTCCAGTCAGGGGCAGGCTGGCAGGGAGAGGGGCTGCGAGGTTGGCTGGCCTGCCCCACGCCCTCATCAGGTCAGTTTGCTGGCCACAGTGGGCATCATAACAACAGGTCATTAGGTCGCTATGGCCATCACGGTAGCTGGCTTCTTATATATAGACTAGAGGCCCAGGGTGCATGATATTATGTGTGAGTAGTTTGCTTCCACTTGCCTCAGCTGGCTGCCCTGCCTATCGCGCTTGTAGCTCACATCCCACACTCTCCACTCATAGCTCTCTGCCGCTCATAGCTCTTCACCACTAGTGAAGAGCTCATGCTCCACCCTCCACCACTTGTAGCTCTCCCCTGCTCATAGCCCTCTGCCTTTCATAGCTCTCTGCTGTTCATAGCCCTCTGCTGTTACTAGCCCTCCACTGCTCATAGGTCTCTACTGCTTGTAGCTACCCACCACTCATAGCCCTCTGCGATTAGTAGCTCACACTGTGCCCCGCCCACCATGAGACCTGCTGCTCGCAGGCTGTCAGGGAGGGACCAAGAGGAGCTCAATGCACCTCCTTGTGTGGTCATTCTGGCGTTATGGTTGTTCTGGCGTTATAGCCACTGGCCTTTTATAATATAAGATAAATGAATATATGATAAATAAATTACCAAATAACTATGACAATTATTTTTAGGTAGATTTATGTGTGACAAAGTTAAGTTTTTCTCCAGAGATGCCAATTAACTGTTAGAGAAACATTACTGGAACAACATATTAAAGATATTACATTAGAGGATGAAATGGACATGTCACATGTCAATGTGTTTAGAATAATTCTGTGAAGGACCAAATGTGGAAAGTTTTTGCAAAACCAAACAGCTATGGGACCAAAATTGATAAATGTAATTCATTGGAGATATATCCAAAATACTCTTCTAGCCCACAGGAAATTCCTACCATGAGCTGCATATAAAAGATGGTGTTGTTTTCAACTACCTTCAGATTAGTCTTGTCAGTATGAAAGCATGTAGGTGTAGGATAAGCACCTTTGTTGCATAAAACCACAGTTAATGGAAGCCCAACAAATTCAGAAACATGAGAAACACACAATATCGATGAGCATAAGAATAAAAATTAGTTAATATAGATCAGAAAATTGTAAACTAAAAAATATAAAGTATGTGCTGATTCTATTTTTGACATGAAAGAAATGTTCATACTCAGGTCTTCAATAACTATTCAGATTTGTCTGGAGTTAAAGTGCATATACAAGAATAGCCTGATGTAACACGGAACAAATTCAGGGTGAGAAATAAGAAGACATTGGATTTAGGTAGCAGTTCTTCAATGCATTTGCCATGTAACACATGCAAATCACTTTAAAACTGATTCTCAGTTTACCCATAAGTAAGGATAATAATACCTAAGCCAGGCAAGCAGATGTAGAAGATAACTAAAATAATTTTTGTAAAAACATCATAGAAAATGACAAAGTTGATGTTTAATATTATACATTTTAAATCCACAATTTAACTTGGCTGAGTTGAATTGGGTAGTTTCTTTGTTAACTGGATTAGCTAAAAACAACTGATATAATTAAGATGCTATCTTAAAGGTAAAAGATTTATAAGTAAAGCTTGATTCAGAATGAAACAACAACCAAATCTCACCTTTGGCAGAGGCATTGTCACCATCTGACTGTTAAATTTAAGTAAAAGGTAAAAAATAAAAGAATAATTAAAAAAATAAAGAATATGAAAACAAAAATAAAGAGTGACACTACTTCAATAAAATAAGAAAAAAATAGTTGTGGAGTACAAATATTTCCCCAAACTAAAAGATAATGTGGATTTTTCAGTGGAGGTGGCTGGAGTATGAATGTTGGTGCATGGAAAGTATGCTCATGTAATGTGTAAAAGAACAGCTATATGAAAGAAAACGTTGGCTGTATTATCACTAGAGAAAAGCAAAGAAGAGTCTTAGATCAAAACATTTTGTGGGGAAAAAGGAAGTAGAAGCAATTACGTAAAGGATACAATATGATAACATGATGCTCAGGTAAAAGGAAAGAAAACTAAAACAACATGGAGTGGGGGGGTGGGGGGAGTAACAGGTAAAACAATTACATGGCAAGACCAGCTGTATGGAAGAAGCACCCTGAAGGGAGGAACGCAAAAGAAAAGTTCAAGGACATCACACATTCCATCCTACTTTTAGGATTTAAATGCATTATCTGGATTAGGATGTTCAGAACTTCTGTGGTTTTAGTTTTACAATAAGAAGGTTTTAGTTTTACTATAAGAAGTGGGATAAGATATGAGCTCCTTGCCCTGACTGGTTTGGCTCAGTGGATAGAGCGTCGGCCTGTGGACTCAAGGGTTCCAGGTTGGATTCCGGTCAAGGGCATGTACCTTGGTTGTGGGCACATGCCCAGTGGGAGGTGTGCAAGAGGCAGCTGATTGATGTTTCTCTCTCATTGATGTTTCTAGCTCTCTATCCTTCTCCCTTCCTCTCTGTAAAAAATCAATAAAGTACATATATTTTAAAAAAAAGATATGAGCTCCTTAAAGAGGGAAGTAGGAATCAAAAGTCTGGAGATTCCAGCTAAGGAGAAAGGTCAGCAAGCTTGGGCTCCTGAAAGGGCTTCCTTTGTCCTGAGGGCTTCGCAGTTTCTTTGCAAATAATGGGAAGGATTTAAAAGCTACCTCTTCATCTCATGATAATTAGTAGGACAAAAAACAGCTTTTATTTTGCTGTAAAGCAATTACATTGGCAAGACTCTGTTTGAGAAGAGCTGGGTGAGTTTTCATAATTCTCCCCTGTGATTCAGATACAAACACTTGGTTGTTTTGGGTTCAGAGTTGAGAGGGTGTGAGCAAACATTTGCTTTTATGTTTTCCCCTTCATAGTGTTCACCCTTCTATGCATAATACATAACAACAAGAAACAACAGTACATGGCTAAAACTCCATGGTAAAATTTTTTTGATAAATTGCTGGAAACAGATAATTTTCACCAACCTTGATTGCTCTGAAAGGTCAGAGCTATGTACCCATTATTTAAGTAGAGACATTGGTAGTTAAAACAACCTCCACCTGTTAATCATATGTAAATTCTTGCTGCCTGTCTATTGTTGGAATTTCCTGCCTAAAAGATATGGGTGTTTTCCCATAGCCTCAATAAAAGCCTTGATCAAGGCCAGAGCAGTGGCAGTCTTTTCCTCTAGAGGTGGACATTCTGCCTGGTCCCCCAATTTCCAAATTAATTCCTTTCTAGTCTCTTCATTTTGTGTGCAGCCTTCTCTAGAACCCGAACCTTGAATGGGAACCCTGAACCATGCAGGATGTGAAAGGGGCTCCCACAATATATTTTTAATGTGAAAAAGGTGACATAATTTTCTAGTGAACAGGAGAAGATATTCTAATAGGACTTTGACATATGAGCAAACCATTTATTTGTTTATCCTTCTCAAACAGAGAAAAAAGCCTGGATAAGAATTATTATTATTATTATTTGCTTTAGAGGAGGAAAAAAATGAATGCAATTCTATGGGGTTGGGGAGAGAAAAAATAACGAATGTAATCCTTCTAAAGAACAGATTTGGACACATTTATCCATCTATTTCATTCTAGTGCTTTATGGAAGCAGGCATCCCAATTAAAGAAGAAAAGGAAACATGAAGAGATGCAAAGAGAGTGGAGAAAGATATACTCAGTAAGCAAGGTTGTATCTAGCTCTATATACAGGTAGGATTTTTCCATTCACTCAAAAACTCTTTAGCTTGCTAATTGCCAGCTCAGAGATAAATCATAAAAATAGAATGGGTGAAATAAATAATCATACAAAGAAATATAAACCATGACTCTAAAAAAAGAGAAATAAAGGATCTTGTTAAAGAACTCGGGGAAGTTTCCCAAAGACATGTAATGTGAGTCAAAAGCTTTAAGAGGGGAATACTGAGCAGATAGGAGAAGAAAAATCTTTCCTAAAGTGGGCGCAGCAGAGCAAAGGCCCTAATGCAAGAGGAAGTAAAGTGAAGAGAAATTGAAAGAAAGACAATGTGAACAGTGTAGAGAAAGCACAAGGAAAAGACGGTGTAAGCTGGGGCTGGAGATGTAGACAGAGTTGGACAACGTTGAGCCTTATGGAGCTTCCTGTTAATGACCTGGGGAAAGTCTTCGTTTGTTTTTATTGTTGACTCCCACTTTCTCCCACTTTCCCCACCTCTACCTATCCCCAGTCCTCCCTCCCTCTGGCTCTCACCACATTATTGTCTGTGTTGGGGAGGGTTTTGAATTCCAGTGATGAATGCATAAGATCCTCAAGTATTCTAGCTCTATCACCCATTACAACTTTTCAACATACCTCTCAGACTATTATTATCTTTTGGAGAGTAGAGTGTGTTGTGGTTGAGAGGATGTGATTTAGGGAAAAAACATATATTTAAGTCCTGATTTGGGGATTTAATTACCTAAGGTCACTTAAAATTAATGTGAGCTTTAATTTCCTGATTAGTAAAGAAGGAATTGTTTAATAAAGTCTTCCTTACATAGGTTCAATGAGGATCAAATAGATACGAGTGTGAAAGTTCTTTGTAAATTGGGATGTCTTGTACAAATGCTTTATAATTGGTTGCTACTGAATTAAATTTAGTTGAATCAATTCCCTTTCAAGGTTTGTTGTTGTTTTTTCGCCTTGGTGAAAAAACACTGAGATCCATGTGTCCCTCTTATTATGGCCCTTGACAATCATGGGAAGTTATTTCTTTATTTTGTAATTGATTTTTAGAGAGAAAGGAAGGGAAAGGAGGAGAGAGAGAAACACTGATATGAGAGCAAAAAATCAATTAGCTGCCTCCTGCCCGCCCCCTACCAGGAATCAAGCCTGCAAACCAGGCATCTGCCTTGACCCAGAATTGAACAGGCAACCTTTCAGTGCATAAAACAACACCCAACCAACTGAGTCACACTAGCCAGTTCTTTATAAATGTGTGATTATATCTACATCTACATCTACAAGTATATACACATCAATATCTCTCTTATCTGTATGGACCTACCGTCCCTACTACCTATTCTGACTCAGTTTGCAACAGCAATGGAAACATTTCATCTGAGCACTTCAGTTACTGAAGAGAGATTTCTGTCCAGGAGAAAAGATCAGGATAATGAACATGCCTTGTTACTGTAAGGACTTTATCCCAAAGAGGAACCCAATTCTAATGAGTTATGCATATTATATAAAGAATTCCTTTTGCCAGGTAACAGGGAAGCTTAGCACCTAGAAGTGGCTATAAACTCAAATGCACAAGGCTAAGTAGATCATTTTAGTGAATCTGACTGGCCATATTAATAAATGGTGGTGGAAGCTGTGACAAACTGGGAAGCACATTTTTTGTCTAGAGGGAGCAGCTGCTACTCAATAGCTGCCCAATATTTTCCCAACTTTTTAAAAGAAGGAAAAAATCTAGACTTAAAAAAATATACAGAATACATCATGAATTTCTGTGTCATCTTTGCACAGGAGTCTTGCTATATCATTCCAACTTTAGTATATGTGCTGCTGAAGTGAGTACAATTTTTTTTCAAGTTTTGAAACATAACATGGATACCATAAATGACTGCATTTGAACCACGAACTTCTTGGAATTCATGGCCTACAGCCAATACAGGCAGAGCTCCTTCCTTGTCCACTCTCTACAGGGTCTTAATTAAATCTTAGTACTTTGAGGTTTAGCACCACAATGTGAAGCAAGGCCTGCATAGGATTAGTCAGCAAGCAAACTGCCCATCAGCTGGATCAGTGGTAGCAATCTTGGCTGCGCATTGAAATCACTGCACATTGAAATCACTAAAATGCTGATATCTGGGTTCTAATCTGAGAGATTTTTATTCCCCTCATCTGGGTTACCACCTGGGCATGGGGATTTTAAAAACCTTCCAAGGAGTTTCTAATTGGAAATTGTGACCAGGGAAGCGAGGAAAGGAACTGAGTTTGCCCAATGCCTGGAGCAGTGGTTATTAGTACATTCAGGCAGCAGTGGGAAAGTTCTGAAATCTGTGGGGTTGCATCAGCAATGGAAGGAAACATTTCATCTGAGCACTTACAAATTAAACTCCAAAACAGGCAATGATTTATACAATATTTTTAGACCATGTTTAATTCTTTCTTGTTTTTAAGACAATGATTAAAATTTGCATAGACTGCAAGTTTTTGTTTTTACAATTTAATAAATGGTGTTTTTGCCTTACTTAATTCTTTAAAGACAAGGTGATGAAAGACTATACTACAGGTATAGTCTACAGGTGTGAGATGAGGCCAAGTACTTATGTAACTTTAGTGATATATGCTATTCTGGTCTATTGAGCTTTCCTTTCCTTCTTCTGGAAACACAATTCCTCTGTGCTGTGGGACACCCATTCTTATGATTCAGGTGGGGTGCCACAGTCTTTTCGCAGCAAGCGTTCAGGAATGTGGAGAAGGGACTGTAACATAAATGAAGAGACTAGACAAGAAATATAAATTTGGAAGGCATTTAGGGGAGCCAGGCGGAGACCTCACCCTCTAGTGAAGTGGGCTCACCAAATCTCCAGACCCAGCTTTTTATTTACACAATAAAGGCCCAGTGTAAGAATTCATGCAGGGTAGGGGGGGAGGGGTCTCTCAGCCCAGCCTGCACTCTCTCTAATCTGGAACCCCTCGAGGGATGTCTGACTGCCTGTTAAGGTCCAATCCTGCTGGGCCTAAACGGGCAGTCAGACATCCCTCTCACAATCCAAGACTGCTGGCTCCCAACCATTCGCCTGCCTGCCTGCTTGATTGTCCCTAACTGCTTCTGCCTGCCAGCTTGATCACCCCTAACTACTCCCCTGCCAGCCTGATCGACACCTAACTGCTCCCCTGCTGCCCTGGTCACTCCCAACTGCCCTCCCTTGAAGGCCTAGTCTCTCCAAACTGCCCTTCCCTGCAGGCCATCTTGTGGCAGCCATCTTGTGTGTTGAAGTGATAGTCAATTTGCATATTACCTCTTTATTATACAGGACTAGGGGCGCGGTGCACAAAAATTTGTGCACTCGGGGTGGAGGGAGTCCCTCAGCCCGGCCTGTGCCCTCTCACAGTCTGGGACCCCTCAGTGGATGTCCTATGATGGCCCCAGTCTGCCAGGCACCTTATGTGTGTATGTGTGTGTGTCACCACTGGGGACCTGCCCCCAGCCGCATCTGAGGCTCGGAGCAGTCCTCCTGTGTGTGTCTACCTGCTGGGGACCTGCCCCCAGGCACACCGTCAAGGCTTGGAGCAGGCACCCCCTCTATGTTGATCTCTCAGACTCTTGCCCTCCCCTGCATGTTGTTCTCTTTTTTGAGCTGTGGCCAGGGCTG